>JAOXNR010000070.1:0-11611 GCA_028571225.1 Parsonsia alboflavescens | reverse complement strand
GCGAAATAAGTGGATGTATCCTTCAGGCCCACTTATTTCGCAGCCAAAACGACGTCGTTTTGGCTGTCGCGCTCCAGTTGAGCTCCGCCAGTTGCGTTTTATAGCAATCCTGTATATATATATATATATATAAAGAATGATAGTGTGTGCTTGACCTTGCACACTAATGAGTGCAGTAGTTAGTCAACTAACGGTAAACTAAATCCTAAGAGGATAAAATAAATCCTAAAAGAATAAACTAAATCCTAAAAGGATAAAACTAAACCCTAAAATGATAAACTAAACCTTAGGGGTACTTGATTAAATTTAATAAATTGTTAAAAAAAAAAAAAGATAAAAACCGTTAAATTTGACCGTTAGTTGACTAACTACTGCATTCATTAATGTGCACGGTCAAGCACATACTAACATTTATATATATATATATATGTCCATAACTCTTGATTGAATTTTGAGTAGTAAAAATGAAATTGATAATTTTATTTTTAAAACATTATCCTGCATTAGTAACATTATTGGTTCAATCGAGTGTCTTGTCAAAAATGATAGTTGGGATCAAAATGGCTATCATTAATATATTAAGGGATCTTAATGTCTGCAGAAAAGGGGGGGGGGGGGGGTCTTGTTTTATTATACTATAGTTTAATCCAAACATATTGGATCAAATGAGTTAAAAGCTCTACTCATAATTATAATGACATATCTATAATTTTTATTGATTTTTGTGAAATTGAATTTTATATCATAATTATTTTAGTTAATTAAACTAGATTTTTTGTGTTAATTAATTTCTTTCCTTTTTTTTCTCACAAAAACTTCTCTCAGTACTTCATAGACAATTTACCAAATTTAAAATTTTTTTTGTATCTAAATAAATAAATATATATGTATATATATTTATATTCACGATAGATAAAATTTTAACTAGATAAATTTTTATTTTAATAATAGTTTTTTTTAAAAAAAAAAAAACTAAATATGATATATGAAGTATATTATTAATTTTTTCCTATTATTATATTAATTTTTGAAAAAAATTGGAAAATGTTATTTACATTAATACATTATTAAATTTCTAATGGTCAAAGTTTATTTCAAATATGCTTTTTATTTTAAAAAATAAAATTTTCAATAAAAAATGATTTTTATACATATATTTTATAAACTAAATTTTAAAAGAATAAATTAAACTAGGATTAATTGATCAAATTTGAATTTTTTCTAAAATATATGTATATAGTTAATTCTTAGAGATTTAATCGTATTTCATAATATTTTCATATAAATATATATATATATATATATATATTTATAGAATTGACAAGATATTTACTCTCCTCCCCTTTCACATTTCAGTACAACCAAACGAATAGAATTGAAACTAAAACGATTTGATAAGATTTATATTTATTTCCCCTTTTCACAATTATATGGAATAGAATTGAAGTAAATATAATTATTTTGATAAAGGAAAAGTAAATTAAAATTGTTGATGAATATGGTATGCAACCTCTGCAAAAGATTTATTCATAAGAAAATCATCAAATCTCTTTTGCATAAAAAATCTGTCCATCATTTAGAAAATTATAAAAATTTGGTACATAATGCATATTACTCGATTTCAAATTGTAGAATTCAAATCCAATTCAAAATACCAGTGAAACTTGTCAGAATTTGTCCTTTAAATGCTCTTTCTCCTTTGCTACTTCCCGTGGGTGAAGGCAAATCTGTGGGCATTCTTTCTGCTCTCTGGATATATATCGTTTAAACCTTATCCATTATTGATGAATATCAAATCTAGATTAGCTGTAGGAACATTCAACTTTCCCAACCCATATCCAAGTTGGATTTCACCTCATATTCAGATAAATATTCCTGTCATTCCTAAATATAATTCACTAGTCTCTTGAGGGACATCACAATGAGTTGAGTGACGACCACGTACATCATAGGTCTCAAGTTTGATTCCTACCAACATTCTTCTAGATAAATGGAATGTCGAGGTGCATGTGAACTGATTCAGACATCGCTATATATATATTTATGTATGTATATATATAATTCACTAGTAGCCATTTTATAAAAATTAAGATAACCCTTTTTTTTTACTTAAAATGCCTTCAAATCATCCTTTTAAAAATATATATATCTAAACACCATTTAAGTATAGAAAAAATACTTTCAAATACTTAAGTAACTAACAATAATAACTTATAATTAATAATAAGAAAAATTAGTTAAAATGATTTATATTTAGTGACGGAAGGAGTGTTAGGCTTAGTTTGAGATATTTTTCTGTTCTGTTTGATTTGTTCATCTGTATGCATTATTTTTCTCGAAGATATATGTATTGTCCACCTGCTTTTGTTATTTCTTGCTTTTATTAATCAACAAAACTTTTTCTTTTATTATATAATTTGAAAATATATTCAATAAACCATAATTTTTTTTTTATATTATTATTATTATATCTGGATGTTATTTAAAGGCTGATAAAGGAAAGAAGAAACGACTATCTCTGTCTAGTCTCCTAATCTCATTTACCTTCTTCAACAAGGTAAGATGGTGCCGTTGTCGCCACTGGTGGATCCTCCAACTAAGGAACTCCCAAATCCATGGGTGATGAAACCCTTCTCTTCATTTTTTCACTCTCAGACCTCTCCCGAAACCATACCATTAAAACAGATGCAATCACACAAGGGCGAGCTGGCATTTTTCTTTTCCCTAGAAGAGATCGACCGATTCTCTCTACCGTTCAAGCATGCACTCATTGGAAAGTTTTCACATGGCAAACCATCAATTGAGATCATACGAAGGGAATTCAAAACCATTGGCCAGATCGACAGTCGCCATATCTAATTAGAGTCCATATGGAGGAGGATTACTATCGGTTACGATGAAGGGGTTTGGAGTCTAAACGGTATCCCCATCTGCACTCTAAAGTGGTCGCCATATTTCCATGTCTAATTCGGAACCCTTTGTTGTTCCAGTTTGGATTACTTTTCCAGACCTATCGATACATTTGTTGAGAAAAGAGATCCTCTATTCGTTTGCCTCTGCAATTGGCAAACCTTTAAAAATAAGTCTTTGATTGCAAACATGACGCGCCCTAGTGTTGCTAGAGTTTGTGTTGAAGTCAATCTACTGAAGAAATTTTCGAAATGAATTTAGGTTGGCCAAGCAAGGGATGGATGCTAGCAGGAAATTTGTTTTGATTTTGCCCCAAAATATTGCTCACATCGTATGAAGATAGATCATGCAATTGATCTTGCCAGAGCAAGCATCCAAAATTGAAACAAAATCTCAGATCGGAGAAAGCAAGTTCCACATTGAACCCACAGTTGCCGCAGATTGCCAAGAAACCTAATCAGATTAACCCTAACTATCTGGTGGAAATCAAAGTTTACAGAAGAATGAAATTATAGCCTCAAAAACCCCTTCTCTATTGCAAAATTATTGCTCGGAACCTGAAGATCTCCTGATCTTAAAATCTCCCGAACTTCAGAAACAGAATTGACTGATAGATGATCCTTTGGTGGCTTATCTTGCTGTTGAGAAAATAATTTCACCTTCGAAATTTCAACTTTCACCAATTCAAAATAGTGCAAGTTCCAATTTTGAGGACAATTGGATTGTGGATTTGGCCAACATAGAAATTCCACCAAAAATTGATTCGGAAACGATAGATGACATTAAAGGCAATCAAGAAGTTTCGATCACAAAGGATTCGCAGACTGTTAGAGGGACAAATCACATTGATTCCGAAGCTCAACTCGTTATTGACCCCTCTACATTTGTCCCCTCTTATGAGATAGTTTCAGATGTTGTGGAGGATTTCGGCTTGTTGTCGGATATTGGTCATGCAGTCGTAGATGAAAATAGGTCACTTGTACAAGGAATTTCTTTGGAGGTTGATCTTAACTCAGTTCAAGATGTTACTGAACCTGCTCCGAAAGCAAAGAAGAAGAAGAAAATTCCGTCACTGATAGTGTTAACAAAGTCCTAGACCAAATGAAACACTAAGAGCTTGATATGGAATATACAAGGTATTGGTATCAATACTTCGACTATGCATTTGAAGAAGTTAATTTGTGATTATAGGGCTTTTCTAATTGGTATTCTTGAGCCTTTGGTTGCCCCCGATTAGATTTCAAATGTGGCTTTCTCATTAAGTTTGATGAATTATTATTGTAGTGAATCAGGGAAAATATGTTATTTTAGTCAAATTTAATTCGAGTGGAAATTATTTTAGATTTGCATTAGGTTGTCACTTGTAAAATAAGTTCAATTTTTGGTGAAGATTGTTTATTCTCTGTAGTGTATGCGAAATATAATTATATAGATAGAAGGTACCATTGGTAGAATATGCTTCATATAAGTCAGGATGTTTCCATTCCTTAGCTTATTGGAGGAGATTATAATGTTGTTCATTCCATGGAAGAGTCATTAGGGTCAATTTTGAGGCTTCGGGCCATGAGGGAATTTAAAGATTGTATTGATGATTGTGGTTTGATAGACTTGCCATATAAGGAGGAAATTACACTTGGTATCAATCCATTTTTCCACCACTTTGGAGATGTTCGGGTAGAACTTTAGTTAATTCTAATTGGTTGAGTTTATTCTCTTCCACCAAGTTGAACACCTTCCGAAATACTCATCGGATCACTCACCGCTACTAATTACAATTACAAGCAAGAGCTCTCAATCAGCAAACACCTTTAGGTACCAAAATATGAGGATTAGACATTTTGAATTTAAGGCAATACTTGAAGATTCTTGGCAGGGGCAAACCAAAGTTAATGGCCTGCAGAAGCTGACTGCTAAGTTGATTCGGTTGAAAGTTTGTCTCAAAATTTGGAACAAAGAAGTCTTTGTTAATGTTTAATCCAATGTCAAAAAAGCTTAATTAAATTGTGAACAAAAGGAGCTTACTTTCTTAGGACACACCTACAGTCGAAAATAGAGAGATATTCCATAGATTACAGACTAATTTGGAGTTTCTGATTAGGAATAAGTATGTTTTTTAGCGTTAGAAGGCTCATGTTAAAAGGCTTAAATGGGGGGAAGGTAATACATCGTACTTCTCTAAGTTTTAGCACACACAAAAGGCTAACATGTAGATTTGTAAGGTTCTAAATTCAAATGGAGAATGGTTATGTAATCAGTCCGAAATTGAAAAAGAAGTTGTATAATATTTTTCCTCTCCATTGAAGGCAAACAGTGGGTGTCTTCCAAATCCTATGAAATTTACTAAGGATATCCCTACTATCCATACTTCTGTTGATAATAGCTCACTTTCGATTCTCCCTTCTTCTATTGAAGTAAAACAGACGATCTTCTCACTAGATTGTGATAGCTCACCAGGGATTGATGGTTTTCCGAATACATTTTATCAAGACTTTTAGTACCTAATTGAAGAAGATATGGTTCAAGCAGTTAGAGATTTTTGGTCAGGGTTTCATTTACCTAGACAAATTACGGCAACACAAATTGTACTAATTCCAAAGTCATGAATCCTTCATCCTTTGTTGATTTCAGACCAATAAGTCCTTTTAACTTCTCATCAAAGATAATCGATAAGATTATGGCTTCAAGACTCTCTCTCTCTTGTTGCCGAAGTTAATATGTGAAAACCATGGAGGATTTGTCAAGGGCCGGCATATTACGGAATATATTCTTCTTGCATCAGAATTCACTTAGTCCTTAAATAACAGTTGTACAGGGTGTAATTTAATCATCAAGTTGAATATGTATAAAGCCTTTTATAGGGTGTCATAGAACTTCCTGTTTGCGATGTTAGAGAAATTTGGTTTCTCTACTCATTTGCTCAATTTAATCCGGAATTGTTTATGTTTTAATCACTTCTTGATGATAGTTAATAGGAAAGCTTGTAGGTTCTTTTCTTCTAGTCTTGGAGTTCGTCAAGAAGATCTGTTGTCTCCATCATTATTCATACTGGCAGTTGAAATACACTCAAGAGGTTTGAATCGTATGTTACTTGAGGAGTCTTTGGGTGATTTTGTTTCAAATAAACAGGGGCATCCAATATCACATCTTAGCTTCGTTGATGATGTGGTCATTTTTACAAGGGGATTAAAGCACCAGTTGATTGATTTAATGAATTTTCTTGGACATTATCAATCTTGTTCAGGGCAATTGATAAATTATCACAAAAGTTTTGTATTTACTTGAGTCTACAACAACTCGCAGGAGGAAATTGGTGAAGGATCTTACTACTTGTCCAATTAAATCTATGCCTATAATTTACTTAGACTATCCGATTTATGCTAGGAGATCAAAAATTTCATATTTTCAAAGCATTGGAGAGAACATTAATGCTCGTATAGTAGGCTAGCAAAAGAAGTTACGTTCAGTTAGTGATAGAGTTATTCTCATTCGTTATGTCTTGGCTTCCACTATCACTCATATTCTAGCTACAAGCAATCCTCCTGTCCAAGTAATTAAGGAGGTGGAGAGAAATTTTGCATAAATCTTCTGGGGTAAAATGGAGCAAGGGTTTAAAAGAGCTTGGTGCAATTGGTAGCTGATTGCAGACCTTTTGAATCTGGAGGGTTAAATATCCACTCACTGCAAATTTTTATTAAGGCTTCTGGGTATAAAAATTGTTGGAGATTTAATACAAAGGACTTTTTGTGGGTGAAGCCTATTAAGTTGAAATATAATTTTCGGGTTGGAGAAGTTATGGCTAGTGGAGGTTCCAAAGAGTGGAAGGTTTTACAAAATGACTACTAATCATTTATATTTATTTGTGACGGAGAGTATAACATTATTTTGTTGTTCTAAACTTATAAGTGATAAATGCAAGCTATAAACAAATGAATGTAAAGGATACAATCAATCCTGATTTTATTGCATTACATTAGATGTATATTGTAGTGCAATTTCATATTTTTATTGGTCCACTTTTAACCAGTATCCCAATGAACTTATAACTCAATTATCATATCATATTTTAGTAATTCCAAAAAAAAATAAATCCAAACACCAACTGTACTTATGAGAATCTCCCTCATCCTAAAATCTCCCTGAGATGAGAAAGATGGAGTTCGGATTATATTTCCGCCTTTTATTTCTTTCATTTTCTAAAATATAATATGGCAATTGAGTTAAACAGCTAAGTAAGATACCATTTAAATGTGGCTCAGGACAAAAATTTTCTAGCCTTGAAAAATATAATTTTTATTTAATAATAATAATAAGCTTTTTATTAATGGTCTTATATATTCGCAAAATGGATGGTGAAGTTACATTAATTAACATCCCAAATTATAAAACCCCACATCCACATCGATCATAAGAAACATTATCCCTCTAAATGGAAAGAAAACAAATTGACTCGGAATCTTTCTATTATACATGCATAGCGTGTTATTTCACCTTTTTTTTTTTTTTTTTTTTTTTTTTTTTTAGCGATGTCCGTTTATTGAGAAAGTGTTGGCGGATTCGATTCGAACTCGAGATCTATAGTTTATGAGTCTATCACTTCAATTACTAAAGTGTTCCCGAAGGGACTGTTATTACATCCTTAATTTCTTATATGATTAAAAAGTTTATCTATGTCTTTTAGTTACTATTTTTTAGATATATTTTATAGTATAATGCTATAAAATACACTAATGCACTCCGTATGTAATGAATAGTTAATTTTCTAACTATCAACATTTGATTTTATTTTTTTAAAAAAAAATTAATTAAAAATTATTTTTTATATATATATTTTATATATTATATCCTAAACGATCAAATTAAACCTTACGAATATTAGATCAAATTTTTTTTTTTATAAAAAAAAAGATAATTAATCATTAATTTTGATGATTAAAAATTTAACAATACATTCAATACAGAATGCATAGGTGTACGCTTTAACATTTTTAATATTTTATAAATTAAACTCTATTAATACTTATAGCTAACTAAGGACATACGTTAATATTTTTTATTATTATTATAGAATGTTACACAAATACGTACGAAAAGATTTGAAACTTGATAAATTCTGAATGAGGCGATAGTATTATCTTTAGGTAAAATGGAGAAAAAAAATAAAAAACAAAAGAAATAAAAATTGAAAAGAATCACCTAAAAATCCTTCAAGAACTGTTCTCATTAAATAAAACCAGTACTTTGATTGACGTTCACGTTCAACAATTCGGTCACGCAATCAAAATGGTCAACTTTGGGGAACAGATCTTCAATGCATGAATAATTAAGCTCATTGCGCATTTTATGGAGAGCTTCAATTAAGTTTATGACAGTCAAAATTAATGATCAATTATTAAAACATAAATATATTTTTCTATACAAAATTATTTTTTTATTTGTTTATAAGTAAAACCCTAAAATGAAAAGTACAAAATTCCAGAAATATTTGATTAAATTTTATTTTATTATTTAAAAAGATAGTTTATCATTAATTTTAACTATTAAAAATTTAACTGAAACATTAATAAAATATATTCCGTAGCATTTTATTCCATCTTAATCAAAATATAGATGGTTTTAGCTTTGTTCATGCATTGATTCAGTTAAAATATACAAATAAATAAAAAACCCTTTAATCAAACTATCTAAAAAATTGAAGTAAGAAATACATCGAGGGGTGAGATGGAAAAAATAGCAAATAAATATTCATCAACTCTCATAAAGCGAGTCTATTCTTGTAAGATGGTAGTTCATTTAGTGAGTATGCAACCGGTGAGTTGAGTTGAGTGGGTTTGTCTCCACATTCATCGAGGTAAGGTTCTTTAAGTCTCTTTTACTTTGTTTCATTCCTTTTTTTAATAAGTAAGTAGGGATCTACCTAATCCCCCTGCCATCTCATGTGGTTTTTGAAAAAAAAAATCTCGTAAAACTGTCTATATTATGAAACAAAATTGAAGGTAGAAAACAATTTATATTATGAACTTGAGACAGTATAACACACACACACATATATATATATATATATATATAATACACGATCGATCGACCAAACCATTCCCTTAAGTGTACATATGCATGACTATTGTCAATGCTAATAGACAAATAGACAGAGGAATTAAAGGGGTGGTTTTGGTTCGTACAGGTGTGGCTCTCTTAGACGTTAAGACATATTTGGGGGTAGCTACTAAAATATTATTTTGGAGTCCCAAGTAAAGTGGTGCTGGATTGATTTCGACTTTGCGTATACTAAGTAAAGCGTGTCTCCTCACTGTTCAGTGTTCATGAGTTAAATATTCATTTATTTATTTTATTTTATTTCCAAAAACAAAAAATTATATCAGAAAAGGACATGTACAATAATTTAAAATTCAGAGAGGCCGGGACTTGACTAATTTTGTTCCAAAAGATTTGCACCAAAAAAATAAAATTATAATAAGTTAAAATTTAAAAATTATTATTATTTAATTGTAATAGGTTTCAGTTGGCTTGTCTATCTTCTTAGTTAATTTATGCTAATTTAACTTTTTTTTAAAATATAGATTTTTAGTATTTCACTTCTAAAAATATTTTATAAAATAGATTCACTCCTTAATTCTAGTGGGTTTCTGTTGGCCTCCAAATAAAATAATAATAATTAACTAATCTCCTATAAAAGTAAAAACATCTCTCCATATGTTGACACCTCAACTCACTGGAATGTCTCGAATCAGAAGTTTACTTGATTTGGAGGTATCTGGTTTATCGTCTCTTGAAATTCCTCTTGGAATTATTTCTTTAAAATTTTGGAAAATTAAATATTCACCATATTTAATTGAAACTCTATAATGATTTATTTATTATTATATAAAACTCTATCTGTAATTGTCTATAAAATTGTTCAATTATCTACTTTTCTCCATAATATAAGTAATTACTCCTTGCTCTATATCATTAAAACCCTAGCAAACTCTCTCCTTCTACCCCAACAGACAAAGTCCATGGCATTCACATCTATACAGTGAGTTTTTTTTTTTTCCCCTTCTAATTTTTGTTTCTTATTCAAGATTCAAATATATAAGAATTTTTCTCATTATACTTGTTAATAAATAAATTTGAGGTGGTTTTAAGTAAATATTGAAGTATTATTACCTCTAATTCTTCATATTGATTGTGGACTACAAGTATTATGTGGATTGTGGATGATGATTTTTAGTACCCACCATTATAGAGAATTAATTACAGGTAATCTTTTTCTTTTTTATTTTTTTCTTACTTCATCTTTTTGGTGGTAGAAGTGTTCTTATCTTGATGATGGTGACAAAGACCAAGGCATCAAATTATGGCTTCACAAAACCTGTATATTTTCCATACAATAATTTAGAGACTTGGAGTCTTAAGATTAGGATGGATGCATATGTTAAGGGATATATAGGAAATTTTTTATGAGTTCATAAAAAATATATTTATCTTCATTTGTCAAAATTTTTAATAAATTTTCTCTGGACTGAATTACAAAATGAAACATTTGGAAATTTATTATATTTCTACTTTGTGTACTTTAAAGAAAAATACTGATAATCAATGATCGCACTATATAAACTATCAACATTTATTTTTTAATTTCTCTATAAAAACTATTAAATCTACTATAAAATAAGAATATGTATACATAATAATAGTAAGAATAATAGTCAAAGGCTTTTCAACTTATATATAAAAAAAAACCTTTTGATTTTCCAACAAAACAAAATATTCATAAATAAACAAATAAGACTAGATAATATATATTCATAGATTATTCAAAACCTCTTAATGTTTTTTAAAATAATAATAATGAATTTATGAGAAAATAAGAAAAAAATCCACAAATAATCAGCAGAGTAGATAAGATTCAAATTCATAATATTTTTCAATAAATAAGTCATACACACTCTTTCTAAAAAAAAAAAATCCCATTAAAATTTCAACAAAATAAAAACATACATTAACAAATAAGACTATATACACACCTTCTTAATATTAATACATAAATTATTATTATTATTTTTTTATAAATCACCGAAAAATGGGAGTTAGGCGGACCCCTACCTATTTATTAAAGAGATAAAATAGGGGCATAAAAGCTTTATAAAGCAATGAGATGGTAAAGCCTGTCAAACAAGCGAAAGATGTAATCTATGAAATAAAACATCTAAGACAGGAAGAGTAAATGCTTTGTTCATATGGTATGGCTGTCAATTAATTTTGTGCATGATCCTTCCACTATTGCTGGCTTCATCCAAATAAAATGAGGCACCGAGCCATCGAAAGTTCATGACAAATAAGTGATGGAATGAGTTTAACGAGCGAAAATAAATAGTTATTTATTGATAACATGATTTTCGAGAAATTAGAAGGAAGAAGAAGAAGAAGAAAAGAAATTGAATTTTATTTCTCGGATTTTCTTCTTCATTTTTTATAAATAAAACAATATGTTCATTATAGAAAAATTTTGAATTTTAATGCAATTGTTAGGATTCTAATTTACCATAAGAATATAGAGAATTGATCTAATAATTAGATTCACTATTGATTCGGGTGAACTTGGTGAATAATTTGACACTCTAAATTAACAATTACGCATAAAGAATTAAGAGAAAAGGTAAACTCATTAAAGATAATATTGGGGGGGGGGGGGGGGGGATTA
>JAOXNR010000069.1:0-42461 GCA_028571225.1 Parsonsia alboflavescens | reverse complement strand
CGAAGCTAGTTCCTTGTGCTTTGATATGCTATGGGTGAGATCACATTATGGAGATCAATAGCCTTGTATGTTAGGTATTGGAGTTAGTTAGTTTAGACAGATTCATACAATAGGGTTTCTATGCCATTTCATTTATGAGATGGGTTAATCCGCCCCTTGTGTGTTGTTTTTAGTTGGATCACTGAACTCGATGCCTCGGTAGTACAATTGTTATTGTACCGAATATTCTTCTAGTGAGTATTGTTGCGATTCAATGGTAATAGAACTAGATACCTAAGGATGGTAGATGCTATTGAGTAAGGTGATATGCAAGACCTAGGCTCAATAATGGGTGTTACATAGAAGGGCAAATGTGTCATTACACTTGTAGGTCAAAGACTAAGGTTGAGATTTATCTCAACAAGCCTCCTGTTCCTACAGCAATGTATTATGGAGTACATCTGGCCGTGCGTCGTAACACGAACAAATTAAACCTATCTACCAAAACTAATGCAGTTAGGGCAAGTAGGGTCGAACCCACAAGGAATTGAACCCAGTTTAAATAAAACCAATTAATAAGTAACAAAAAGGGGGGAAATCTTTAAAAGAGTTTGTAAAAATAAAGTCAAACAAAGAATTAAAAAGCTAATTAAAAAGAGAGAATAAAGATATTGAACTTTACGAGTGTGACACGTTCCATGACTCGTGTTCCCTTCTGATTTCCTAGACAAAGAGATTAAGACATATTATTTTGTCACAGAAGGTTTTGTCGTGTCACTGACATTCTCGTTAATTGGATTGTAATAATTTGTTGCTAGACACTGCTTAGTGTACATGATATTAAATGTCGTTTATGTCAAATGCCAATTTTACGAGGACCTATTGGGTCACATGTTCAGAACGTATTGCTTAATGGGTAGTATCTCTTTTGGGACTTAAATGTAATTAGCCAAAGTTGTTTACCGTAATCCACGAATTGGAATAATTCTACAACTTTCTACAAAGTTGTCATACACTTGTCAACCTGCTATTGGCTAGCTGCCAAGTTGGACCTTTTGGAACTTCCATGGTTCTACAACTTTCTATTCAATCTGGTCTCATCCTTGTTCTTCTATATATAAAAGGTCTTGTACTGCCATTTATGAGAACAATAATGAGGTGAATGAATAGAACTGAGAGTTTGTGAGAACGTCTCTATAGAGAACAGAGTTCAGAGAGACCCAAAAACGAGAAAAACATATTCACAATTGGATCTAGCAATTCAATCATTTTTATTCCCATTGCCTTGTTCGTGAGACATACATCGGAAGCGGACGTTCGTGCGACGAAGTAGAGGTAAAGGTCAGAGATCTTTGCTGGTGACTACAGACAAGAGATTCTGACATTCGTCTTCTGTCTGAAAAGTTAAAAAAAGGTAATCTCAGTACCCTCTGTAGACTCCCTCCAATTGATGCCTGGAGGAAGTCTGTTTGTGGCATTCCTTTCAATTGGTATCAGATCCAGATTCGGAGTCTCTAGACGAGTTATATGTGAAATTATGATTTCATGACATGCCTATATGAAGTCAGAATTCTGTTCAACTCGTTTTTCAATATATATTTTCTGCAGTTTAGAGAAACATATAAATCGCATATTATAAAATATTCTGGACATCTCGATGGGATTCCAAGAGTGGAATGGTATGGTGCTACAGTTCTGGAAATAACATTCTGGAATTGCACCTACATTAAAAGTTGATGCGATTTCATTCACTGTTTGGTTGGTTCATTCCATGGGGCTTAGGGGAGACCGCTGCTTAGGGGTTGCCGCCCTAAGAACCCTCCTGTCGTCTGGTGCTTTAATCGATTCTCTATGTAATTTCGTTACATGTGATAATCGTTGATGCGTTTTACCATATTTGATATGTTTATTATGAAATTTGTGACTTAAGCATGGTGCATAGTTATAGCCCACAGTTTTATTAAATAAGGCCTGCGTCTCGTGAAAGGGAACAGAATCTTGAATCCACGAGGAAAAGAATCCGGAGTCTCAGGATTTTAAAAAAAAATTCTCGGGATATCATATTCTCAGGAAGACATACACGAAGAAGGAAGAGCGCAGGAGAAGGAAGAGGTTAAGAAAATGAAAATGAAAATAATATAACTCTTACCTAATATAGTTTTGATGCCTGGATTGGTATGTGAGAGGTTTGAAAAGCAAAAACAACTCCCTACTATTTTCAAAATTTCAGGTTGATTTATTTGAATTTGTAGGAATTGAGTGGGGAAATGGACTTGCAAAATGGAATTTTGGAAGTTATCAATTTTTTAAACAATTTTAAATGGGTAATGGAGGTAGTGGGCCTATTTGGATAAAGATCCACTTTTCAATTTTTAGAAAACATGCTTTCACTAAGTTTTTTAAAAGAACTATTTAAGTTTTTGAACCTTAAAAATCTATTTGGAAAAATAAACTTACATAATCTTTCTAGAAATAGAAAAAGACTTTTTAAATGCTTATTATCCATCATTAATGGTTACCAAACTCCAACAAATGCCCAAGATCAAGAGCATCAAGGATGAATGGAGCTTTAATCATGTTCATTCATGAAAGAGAAGCTCAACTTGATTTCAAGGCAATCTTTGAAGGGATTTCAACTGATGATGAAGATCATCCAGGAAGACAGTACAACATTTGTATGAATCAAGTCTTGTGGACAATGGAAGGAAGATTCTAAGTGAAGAATAAGACATTAGATACCTCGATAATCATCTAATGGAAGACTAGATAGAATGAAGCAAAGAAGAGCTAAGAAAACAAACCAAAATGAGCCAAAACAGTGTAATACAGAGATTGTTAGGCATTGGACAAGGTTTGGGGCAGTTTGCCCAAAATTCCCGAAGGGGTTAGGCTTGTGCATTAGGTGCATTTCCGGTGTTGGATGGCTGCTCCTTGATGCAGGACAATTTGAATCGTCTGCAATTTCCAAAACAACAAATCTGAATATGAAAACAAGAAAGGATGTTTTGCCTGATCACTCACGATTTTGGCCTAATTTGAATTGCAATTCCATAAAAAAAAAAAAAAAAGTTGAAAAAAGAAAAGGAATTCGTTCCTGGAATAATGATCATCTAACATTGATTAAAAATAATACACCAGAAAAACTACTTAAATAAAACAGTAAAACAATAATAAAAGTAATTGCCAAAAGAAACCCTAACGAAAAAAAAAATAGAAAAAAGACAAAAACTCCACGAAAACGATCCCGAATGGTCCAAAACAGTCTTAGGCCATTACAAAGAGATGGGTTTTGCCCGTTGGACCATTTCCAGTCATCGAGTCAGGTTTTAGCCCATTTCGAGACAATAGGTATGGCTAGCATCCCGAGGTAAAAGGTCTGCATCAGTCCGAATCAGACCCGTTTTCCCTATAGTCGCTTGGACCCACGTGGACCCCCTAGCATGGGCTTGACCAGTGTAGCCTACTGATCCAAACTATCCTGTTCATCTTGGACTATGTCTTCATCACTCTCGCTGTAATCTGAAATGCTTGTCCTCAAGTTGGAGTTCTTACATGTATAAGGGGTTAGATGACGAATATTGAAGACATCAAAGATAAACACATCGTCTGGCAACTCAACCCTGTAGGTGTTATTGCCAAATTTCTCCAACATTTGATAAGGACCAATCTTCTTGTTACATAACATTGCACCATCCACAGAAATAAGATGGGTACAATCAGCCTCATCATTCAATCCAAAAGTCCCAGCAGCATTTTCTAATGATTCCTCATCTGACATAAATGTGGGTGGTGGACAACTTGAATCGACAAAAAGCTGACAGCTGAGCATTAGCAAATGCGAGTTCCAACCGTTCAGCCTTACTGAGTGGGAACTCTGCTAATAATCTTGTATGTTGTAGAAGTTTGTCAGGCTCATAGGAGGTTGCTCCAGAAGATTTGTCCACCCAAGACCTCCTACTTGATTCTTCACGAGTTTCGGTGTTTTCAACAACCTGGCACTCAATCCTCTCATAAACATCACTTGTACCACAAGAGTAGGATAAACCCAACTCAACACGTCTTGAAACCTCATCTAAGGTAGAGCCAACTGCATTCTGAAATGTTTTTGAGTTACCTTGCTTCTCAATCTAAGAGAATTGCAATCAGAATGGCTTTAGCAGATATCCATCGTTCCAAGCAAAAGTTCGGTCTCCAAAGTATGCTACCAAAAAGCAGTCTTTTCTTATAATATTTAACAGCCTTATTTGAAGCATCTTCAACTTTAGAATTATCTGTTCCTTCATTTGACACCGTATCACTCATAAATTTTTCATTTGACTTGTTCAAATCCACTTTGTTGCTTTTCTTGAATGGAGTAACTAGCTTCAATATTAGAATCCATGCCTTGAAGAGAAGCACTGCGTTATCCTGCTTCAGAACCTTTTGGAGGATCAAAAGCATCTTCAGAACCTCTGAGGTGAGATCCCATAGAAGCCTGATCATTAGCAATTGATGAGGGCTCATGAGATGATTCTGCAATATCATGGACATTATTGTGACCTGCATTTGTTGCTTCCTGTTTTGTGTTTGGAACCTCTTCTGAATGTGTTGTATTATCATTCTTCTTTTCATCACAGGCTTCAGGCTTAACCCCCGAGGCCTCACTAGGACCCATTACATCCTTGTCCTGCTTAATAACGACCACCTTCTTCAGTCTTAGCATCCAAGTTCTTACCAGTGCTTGCTAGATGCTCTTCTTGATTTTCAAGCTTTGCTTGTCCAACAGCATCATCCGGTTCGGTAGCTAAAACAAGATCATTTCTAGGCTTGATCTTCACACTATGCTCTCTTACATCTGAGACATCGGTGGGGCCAGTAAACCTAAGTTCAGAAACCAAAACTTCTATGCTAGAATGAAGACGATTTCCATAATTAGAAGAAGAATTGTTGGAATGAACAGCTGATTGATTTGGCGAGGTACGGACAAGGTCTGAGGAACCTGAATTAGTGCAAACAGCAACTTCTCTACCATCCATGCAAATGATGTTAACTGGAACATTGTTGACAACTTCATCATTGAAGGTCAAAGTGACCTGCAAATTGAGAACTGCAGGATTATCCTTCTTCTGCTGACACTCTCCAACAGAATGTAAATTCTAATCAGCAACATTTGTCTCTATAACATCAATAGATGATTTTGAAGTTCCTTCTATGCTAGCATCAACAACGTCTCCCTTTTTAGCATCTTCTGGGAGATGATCAGGAAATATGGAACTTGTGTGGTTGGTACCCTGTTCAGTCGCAGCCTTTGAGATAGTCTTATTCGTCTCAACCATCAGTTGGTCCTCGGCACTAGGAATTTCATCAGCTTTGAGGCCCATGTTGACCCTGTCAGCTTCTTCTTCGGCAGAAAATTCCAGCTCCCCTGCCCTTATTGTATGCATTAGAGAAAAAGAGTCAGCCATTGCATCAATTCCACGGTTCCAAGCCTCATCATCTAAAAATCCTCCATTTGCAGAACCACCACTTGCAATTTTAGGCTCATCAACCAACTTCTGCACATAATTTTCCTTCTCCTCTTCCTGTACTTCTTTTGCAATGGCATGCGTCTCTTTACTCTTTGAACCTAGCATCACCTCACCCTCTATCTCAATAGCAACATTAGCTCTTTCACCAGATTCCCTCACATCCTCCTCCTTTTCAGGCCTATTTTCAAACACCTTCCCTGCACAATCATCACCTCCCCCAGACCTGGTTTCGCCCTCAACTGCATCATCATTAGAAAAAGACTCCATCCCACTCCTCGTCAATGCCTCTTTTCCCAGCCCATCAGCACCCACTCTTTCCACTAAGGTTTCTTCACTTCTAGACTGAGTTACAATGACGGTAGATGATTCAGCAACACTAACACCCGCTACCTCGCCATGCTCATCCATAAAAGACATGGAATGTTGTTGAGGTGCAATCTATCTAGGTTGGGCATGATTTGGAGCTTCTAATAGCACCATCATGGCCCGTAGCTTCTCCAACATCTACCGTTGTGCAGCTACAACAACACGAAGAGAAGGTTCTTCATTGTTTCGTTCCATTCTGACACAAACTCGGAATCAAGGTTCTAATACCACTTTCATGCAGGACAATGTGAATCATCTGCAATTTCCCAAACAACAAATCCGAATAGGAAAACAAGAAAGGATGTTTTGCATGATTACTCACGATTTTTGCCTAATTTGAATTGCAATTCAAAACCAAAAAAAGAGGAAAAGGAATTCGTTCATGGAATAATGATCGTCTAAAACCGATTAAGAAAAATACATAAAAAAAACTACTTAAATAAAACCCTAAAACAATAATAAAAGTAATTTCCAAAAGAAACCCTAACATGAAAAAAAAAAGGAAAAAGTCCAAAATTCCCTGAAAACAATCCCGGATGGCCCAAAATTGTCTTAGACGATGGTAAAGAGATGGGTTTTGCCCGTTGGGCCTTTTCTAGTCGTCCAGTCAAGTTTCAACCCATTTCGAGATAGTAGGTCCAGCTCCCATCTCGAGATAGAAGGTCCGCATCAGTCAGGATCAGGCCCGCTTTGCTTGGCATGGGCCTGACTGGTGTAGCCTGCTGATGCAAATTGTCCTGTTCAGCTTGGATGATGTCCTAATCACTCCCCTATTAAGTTAATGTGATCTTTTAAGTAGTTTTCGATATCTTTTAGGGGAATTTATGTATTTTAAGCCTAAACACGAATTTATTAGGTCTTTTCTTGGTCAAGACTATAAATACTTCTTCATTTGTATTTGAATTATCAATCTTGACAAACAAATTACTCCATCGAGTGAATGAAATTTTAAGATCAAGCATGTGTTTGTCAATAGCTCTTCTTAGGGTTTTTGAGAAACTTCACAAGGGGTTTTCAATTACTTTAGATTAAGGTATTGAAGTATCAACCAAATCAAGATATTGAGTAACAACGTGGACCAATCTAATTAACCTTGAACCTTCGTGATGAATCCTTGGAAATTTCAAGTGTGTTTGAGAATCCTAAAACCTTAAATTCATGATCACATGACTCATAGAATTACAAAATTACCCTTCCAATTGATCAAATTTTCATATCTAACCAAATACTCTAACAACCCATTCTCAGGAAGAAAATTGACATATTTACGACAAGAAAGAATAAACGAACACCATTACCCGTATCTGAGCCTTTACATGATGGAAGAAAAAGAAAAGTTACAGATCGAGGTGCCCAAGAAAAGTTATCGATGAAGGAAAAAGAAGAAAAAGAAATAAAAGAAAAGCGAGGTGGTTGGCCAACTTTCGTCCCAATAATCATTTTTAAGTTTTTAAAAGTTAAAAAGGCCTTGGCCAAATGCAGCCAGTAACCTAAAATTTTCTTCTTCTGCCAGTTTTCTTCTTCAACATAGATAAAAACAATTGATTTCCAATTCATTAGAGAATCAACGTACAAGAAGAATCCATAACTTATAACATCCTTCTAAGGAATAAAAGCAAAAAGAAGGGAAAAAAAACCAACAGTAGAGTGTCAATTATATTATATAAAAAAAAAAATTACTTCCAAAAAAAATAGAAACATTATCAACAGATAATGATAACAACAGAACACAATTCGTAGTTTTAACACCTTTCACATATATACACCTAAAGCATAAAATTTTGACTTTACTTTTTTGATATGTTAAAAATCACCTTTAATGGATTAATATTGATCAGTAAGATCCACAAAGTAATTTCACATCTTTTTATTTTGTTCACATTAGTGGGTTAAGACTAATTAATAAAGAAACTTTCACTAAATCAGAAAAAGGTTGTTCTTCAAATTTGAAATAAATGAATTATATATATTAAAAATTCTCCTTTTCAATTAGCTAAAAAAAATGATGGCTTTCTATAAAAAGAATTGACAGTATAACTAGTAAAAATGTTTTAGAAAAGAAAGACAAAAGGATCAACATTGTCAACAATAAAAATATAAAACATTTATCAATTTTCCTATTTGTTTAACCAAACTTGCTTAAAGATCATACCAAACCTTAAATATTCATATGCATAAACTCCTTTTTACATTGAAAATCACACACACACACAATGCATAAATATTTTATATATATACATATTTATATATATATATATATATATAAAAGGATGATATTTACCTAAATTTTTTTCTAATTTCTCTTTGTTTTTTTCTTTTTCTAAACTATCAGTGCCAAA
The DNA here is from genome assembly GCA_028571225.1 of Parsonsia alboflavescens. Taxonomy (NCBI): domain Eukaryota; kingdom Viridiplantae; phylum Streptophyta; class Magnoliopsida; order Gentianales; family Apocynaceae; genus Parsonsia; species Parsonsia alboflavescens. Next base: position 34,270 of record JAOXNR010000069.1, on the reverse strand, counting down.
GTTAGTTCGCATGTACCTCGATTGTTTCTTTAGAAGTTGTAACTCACCAAGATTAAGTATGCAATAAGATCAAGTCAAACCTATGTTATACAAGCCTCATTTTTGAACTTCTCAATCACACCCGTGGTGAGATTGGAAGGGAAGGGAGAATAATTCATTTGTGGAAATATAAGGTCTCTTAATTTGCAGTCGTCCATCATGTCACTCTCTACGATGAGAGGAGTCAACTTTTATAAAAAAGAGTCAGTTCAATCCCTTGAAGCATCTCTAGTGGAATTCTTATAATTGGTTTTAAGATGGGAGATAAAATTAGGAAGGGTGCTTCATCATTAGAGTAGGGTGCTAGCAAGAGAGAATTTTTTGAGGAGAGTGTAATAGTCACTATTGGGCTCAATTTATTTAGGTTAATTTTTTCTTCTATAAATTTGGTAGCATAGTTCCTTTATATATAAATAAATATATATATATATATATATATGTATATTTATATATATATATTTTTATCATACCTCATGTATTTTTTTTACTCTTTCATAGCAAATGGAGTAATATTGAACAAAATTTTTTAAATATGATGCAAGATTTAAAAAATTTCCAAATAGACAAACTTCCACCATTTGCAAATTGTTGAACATTCAAAATTTTCTTCATAAAAAATAAAGAGGTCTAAACTTGTCCCCCTTTTTCTCCCTCAACCATTGAACTTAAAAATGTTTAATCTCAACATTTTTTTTTAACAAATAGGAATAATTAAGCAACAATGTTGCCGTTCGACTAATCAACCTAACAAGTGTATTCACAATTCAGTGAAGATGATATGTAACCTTTTCATTAGACCTGTCAAAATGGAATTGGATCCATCAATCTCTTACCAACAAATTCAAGTGATGCAGAACAAGTATACTAGCAAGGTTAAGATCGTTTAATAATTTTATTTCCTTAATTAGATGGAATTTTATTTAGAAACTTGTTTAATTTTTTTTTTTATTGTTTTCTTCCTGATTTTTATTTCCTAGTTTGATTAGGAACACAGAACTTAGCTATTAGTAGTTTACTTGGTTTTGATTTTCTAGTTTGATTAGGAACATAGAACTTCTAGTATTATAAATAAAGATGAATGTCTAAGAGCTAAAGAATTCAATCTGCTATCAATACTATTTAAGAGTTTTTTTCTCTCTTCCCTTGTGAACTCAAGGGTTTTTTTTTTCTCTCTTTCTTCATCCTTTAACTACTTTATATTGAAGTTTGATTATAGGAGAAGAATTCTACTTTCGTAGTCTTGACCTCAGACAAGTTCATTGACGAAAAGCCTCAAACTTTGACGGGTTATCCAAAGTTTGAGTTTCCGAAAGTTTTCTGAAATTGTTCTCGTCGCACTGTTCATCAGGGGGTTATTGTTCACTGTCACTGTTTCGGCATATTGTTCACCATCACTGTTCATCGGTTACTGTTCATCCGAACTAAAAGTTGCGATTTTTCTTGAGTTCCTGTTATTAGATTTCTTCCAGAATTTCTTATTCCTCAACCCACGACATCCATCTGCGTTAGTTGGCATCAGAGCAGAGATCTATGATGTTTGGAGGTAAGCTCAAACAAAATATAGTCATCTTAATCGAAGCCATTCTTCATGAAAGGGAAGAATATCTGCACGAGATGTAGCTTGAATTCGAGAGTAGGGGCAAGCAGATGCAATTGGAATGCGAGAGCCGTGACAGACGGTTGCAAAATTTGAAGCAAATGGTGCAACAGTTGGTTGTCCAATAACCAGCCGATAAGGCTGAACCAACCAGCAGACACAATGGAGAAGATGACAATGGCAAGGAGGAACAAGAACCACCACCAAGGGAGCTATTTTAGAGGGGTGTTCCGAGGGATCAGGAATGCGAACCAAGCTTTCAGCATCAATAAAAATCTATATCAACTCAAGAATTCACCTCACTCTATCCCTCCCATCATCAATCACCTCTACCGGAAAAAGTGGCCATTTTGGACTATTCTATAGCGCTAGAGTATGAGGATCCTCATGTCACGTATGAGCTTCCAAGAGTGGAATCCCTTGACATGAATTCAAGATCCACTCCAATCGCATCAGTTGAAGAATCCTTTTCAAAGTCTAGAAGATCTGCTGTTGTTGATGTTCCTCTTGTGATAGAACCTATCCCTTTGCCAGTATCTCGTACAGCTAGGGTGACAAGTCCACTTGATCAGAGTCCAAGACTATCAAGGAGTTTAGAGCCTGTAGTGTCAGTTTTGCAGGATCCCGATCTTTCTTTGCTTCCCCTTCAACATCACTCGTGTCTGTACATAATCCTTCAAATGGTGCTCCAAAACAATCAGCTAATGAAGGAAGGAGAACACAAATGGTTACCTTTAATACCCTTCAAAGATCTGAGAGTAAAACAGCAGAGTCGGAAAAGTAGCTTTTCCCTAAGTATGTTGCTGTCTCCAAGGAAAAGAAGAAGAAAAAGAAAAGAGTCTCTCATAGATGTGAAAAGGGATCCTATGAGGCATACAAGGAACATGCTGACCAGACTCGACTCGATGTTCTGTTTGATGTTGGTGATTTTAATTGGATTTCACTTGCCATGGATCAATATCCTACAGGAGACTACGACACGATCAGAGATAGGAAATTTGGTCCTTGTCAGATCCTGGAGAAGCTAGGATGCAATGCGTACAAGCTCCAGCTACTAGATGGTTACAGTATCTCCAATGTGTTCAATGTGCATCATCTTTCTCTCTTCCATGGAGACACGCTAGCTCGAGGATAAGCTCTCCTCAAGAAGGGGAGTCTGACGCAAAACAAGTAGACCAGCAAGATTAAGATTGTTTCATAATTTTATTTCCTTAATTAGATAAAATTTTATTTCGAAACTTATTTTATTCTTTTCTATTGTTTTCTTCCTGATTTTTATTTCCTAGTCGGATTAGGAACACAGAACTGAGCTATTAGTAGCTTATTTGGTTTCTATTTCCTACTCTGATTAGGAATATAGAACTTCTAGTATTATAAACAAGGATGAATGCCTAAGAGCTAAAGAATTCAATCTGCTATCAATAATATTTAAGAGTTTTTTTCTCTCTTCCCTTTTGAACTCAAGGTTTTTTTTTTCTTTCTTTCTCCATCCCTTAACTACTTTATACTGAAGTTTGATTATAGGAGAAGAATTCTATTTTCGTAATCCTGACCTCGAACAAATTCAGAAGTTCGATTGACGAAAAATCTCAAACTTTGACAGGTTATCGAAAGTTTGAGTTTCCGAAATTATTGCCGTCGCATTGTTCATTGGGATTACTGCTCAGCGTCACTGTTCATCCGAACTAAAAGTTGCGATTTTTCTTGAATTCCTGTTATTGGATTTCTTCCAAAATTTCTTATTTTTCAACTTACCACATCCATCTACGTCAGCAAGGTTGGGCTTGAAAACAATAAGATCCTTTTGTAACAAGACTTTTGTGGGCTTGGCTCACTTGGCCCCAATTTTTTAAATTTTTTTCAAAAAATAATTTTTCCATTTATTTTCAAGTAATTCCTAACAATCCCATTTATGATTTGATTTTAAATTTATGAGTTTCATTTATTTTTTAATTTTGTTTTAAAAATTATAAACTAACATACAAAAAACTATAAGTTATCTTGTTATCTTCGTGTCATTTAAAATTTTCATTTTGTATTATTTTTATTCTAATATTATCAAACTGTCCAACTAAAGAGAGAGTGGCTAAAGCAAGGTCTCTGGCATGCATTGCTTTGAAAATTTCAATCTTAGATAACGTAAACATAACTTTGATAGTGGACTAGCAAGTAAATAGATTATATTACATTGAAGTTAGATAGCACCCCTAATACAATCTAGTACAAACATCAAACGTGGAACATCCCGTATGTACAATCAAACCTAATATAAAAGCTACATCCATATTAACTAGAGTCCACTCAATCCATCAAGACTAATCCCTTTAAAATGAGGAAAGAAATAGAGGTCACGGTAAAAGTAGATATACACCGTCTATGGGTTCCTTGAGTCATTCCCAAAATCTGTATGAAAAGATCATTTACACTTTCATGAGTTAAGTGAGTAATCCTTGCTATGTAAGAGAAGAAAAAAAAATGTTTGAAATAATTAAGAGCTTGATCATGATAAAATCCAAGTAATTTCAAATATACAAAATTATTTCCAATATTTAAAATAATTTCAAGTATCAAAACAATTTCAGGACTTCAAGACGGATTCAAGTATTAAGGGACAAGTACAATCCTTATCACTCCAAAGTGTGATCATAACTTTTCTTCCGTACATTAATTATATGTTGTCTATCTTCATTCTCATATTCACTTGCAGCCTCAACAATTTCAAGCTCGTCATTCCTTTTTTTTTCTTTCTTGTACACTCACTCTCATTTTCCTCCTTTACATTAAGCAATTCATATTCTCTATAACTTATTTGGAACTGTCTCAAAGAAATGGGAAAAAACAAGAAAAAAAAGAAGAAGAAATAATCTGTTATGAACAATGTAAGGAAGAAATTTTTGTTTTTCTAAAAAAGTAAAATAGTAGGATAAACTGAACAAACTTAGTAATGAACAAAGAATCAAATAGTTTAATGGTTGAAATTTTGAAGCATTTAAAGCTTTGGTTGAAATGTGCAGGTCGAGGGTTTTAGATTTGGGAAAAGATGCATTTCAAATTTCATGTTCGAAGTACATATAAAAGGGCATTCCTTTTTCTTTCCCCCCTTTTCTTTTTGCCACATCAAAAACTTTTTTTTTCTTCTTTGCTTGCATGCCTTGTTATCAGAAAATATTCCTTTATCCATGATCTTTGTAAGTGATCCCACTTTTCCCTCTGACTGAAAGAATGGGTCCTGCAGACTTAGTAGAGTTGAGAACTGGTCTTCATTCTCTTTCTCGATGTTGGCTGGTGCCCTGAATTTTTTCCTTGAGTAGACACATAAGGGAGGAGTTCTATCAATTCTTCCCTCCTAGAAATGCAACTTGCCCTCAAGGCGGAAAGTTGGGAATCAGCCAGAAAACAGATCGTAATTCTCCCATGTAGCTTTTTCAAAAGGACGATCTTTCCAAGAAATAAGTAATTCCCAAATTGGCACACCAACTTCTAAGACCCACCTATGGGAAAGAACATGAACTAGTTGCAAGAGTATTTCCCAATTAGGAATAAGAGGTAAAGGTGTGGGGGGTTGACAAAGGTTGTTAGCCCCATGCCAGACTTAAAAGAGACGCATGAAAGATAGGATGAACCAGAGAAGTAGGAGGGAGTTCCAATTCATATGCCACTGCTCCAATACCTCACAGAATTTTGTATGGACCAAAATATTGAGGAGAAAGCTTTTCGTATCAACGTTCGACAAAAGATTTTTGCCTATAAGGGTGTACCCTCAGAAAAACTGAATCACATAAATTGTAAATAATGTCCCGACACTTGGAATCAGCATGAGCTTTCATTCGAGATTAAGCTTTCAACAAATCATCTTTAAAAAAAGTTTTAGCATATCATCCCTTTGCAATAGTTGTTTCTTCAATTATGCATTTAAAGTTTCTCCACAAACATAAGGATGTAGTGGAGGAGGTTCAAGTCCATAAACAATAGAAAAGGGAGTGCTTCCAGTTGAAGTATGAAAACCAGTTTTATAAGAGTACTTGGTCCAAGGAAGGAAAATACTCCAAGACTTTGGTTGTTCCTGAGTAAAACAATGCAAAAAAACTTTCAAGATAGCTATTGACCATCTCTGTTTGACTGTCTATTTGGGGATGGTAGCTGGTACTCATCGTCAATTGAGTTTTGCACAGTTTAAAGAGTTTTTGCCAGAAATTACTAAGAAAATTAACATTTATGTCCGAAACAATAGATCTTGGGATGTCATGTAGACGAACCACATCTTTGCAGAAACTATCAACAAATATTTTGGTAGTGAATGACTCATGGGAACAAAATGAGCATATTTAGTAAGTCTATCCACCTCTACAAAGATGGTATCATACTGATTGGAAGTTTGCAAACCCATTATGAAGTCAATGGAAATATCCTCCCCAATTCTGTCAGGTATCAGAAGAGTTTGAAGATGTCTTGGAGGTGCCAATGACTCATATTTATTTCGATGAGATTGCAAGCAATTCTTAACGTATTTGTGAACATCACTACTAAGATTTGGCTAGAAAAAATGAACAGATAACCTCTTAAATGTCTTTAGATAACCCCCATGACCAGCAGCTGGTATGTTATGCGACTCATAAAGAAGTTTCTATCGTAGAGGAGCATGATCAAGAATGACTAGACTATTTTTATAATAGAGTTTCTGACCTGCAACTGAAAAATCTGGTTGGGTAGATGGATCCATGGCCAAGGCATGCATGATTAAATTAGTATAAGGTCTTCATGTAATGCTTTCTGTAGTTCCAGCAAATCAATTCTAAAAGGAACAATCAAAATGAAAAAATCAGCATGGTGAGCGCGTCGAGATAATGGATCAGCTCCTTTGTTTTCCTTTCCAGACTGATAAACGATGGTGAAGTCGAATGGCATCAATTTCAATAATAGTCATTGCTACTCCTTGGTACGTGGGAGTGAAGTGATATTTTTTAATGAAAAAATGCCTTCCGAGAAGATAATGTCTCCACTTCTGCAAAGCTAACACCAAAGCTATCATTCACAATCACAGGTAGATTTCAATCTATTCGAAGGAGAAACCCTTACTAAAATAGGTCACAATATGCTCAGCTTGCAAAAGGATGGCTCCCACACCATTTGAAGATGCATCACATTCCACAGTGAAAGGTTGGGAACACTTTGGCAGGCGTAGGACAGGAATTGAGATGAGTGCAGCTTTAAGGTTGTTGAAAGCTTGTTCTATTTCAATTGTCCAATGAAAGCCATCTTTTTTGGTGAGATTGGTAAGTGGTTTAGCCAGCAGACCATAATGTTTCACAAATTGCCGATAATACCCTATTGAACCAAAAAATCCCCGTAACTCCTTGATATTGGATGGAATGGGCCAAGTTTGTATTGCTGCAATTTTTTTTGCTTCAACTTGTACACCTGGAGAACTCACCTTGGGATTGGCCAAAGTGACACTTTGAGACTTTGACAAAATAACTATGTGTTTGAAGTATGTCGAGAGTTTACAGAGATGTGCCTCATGTTGTGTGGTATCAATGCCGTAAACAAAGATATCATCAAAGAAAACCAATACAAACTTATGCAAAATAGGTTGAAAAAGATAGTTCATGGCTGCTTGGAATATAGATGGTGCATTGGTGAGTTCAAATGGCATAACATTAAATTCACAATGGCCAAAATGAGTCCGAAAAGCTGTCTCCATAATATCAGAGGGGTTTACATGGATTTGGTGGTAGCCCAAAAGTAAATCGATCTTAGAAAAATAGTGGCTCCATGAAGCTCATTTAGCAACTCGTCTATGTTGGGTATGGGTTATTTATCAAGTACTGTCAGTTTGTTGAGAGCCCTATAGTTGACACGCATATGCCAAGAAAATTCTTTTTTCTTGACTAAAAGGATTGGACTAGCAAAAGGACTAGACATAGGTCGAATGAAACTATAAGCTAGTCACTTAGTCCTCAATTTCAGTTTTCTGGGAAAACGGATATCTGTATGGACCAATGTTTGGAGGTTGGGCATTTGGTAATAAAGGAACGGCATGTGTGTGGTTATGTAAAGGAGGTAATGTCTTAGGCTCTTGGAAAATAGAGATACAGTCAGTTAATAGGGAGTGCAAGAAAGGAGACGAAGTTGCTTTGCTACCTGTATCTGCAAAGAAATGTTTTAAGGTGGCATTGGCTTGTGCTTTGTTAGGCAACAATGAACTTTTCATTTCTGGCCATCTACAGTAAATATGAGAAACATCTCATTCCAATTCTATTGCATTGTATTAAGAGAGGCCAACCATGGAATGCCCAAGACCAAATCAGCACTGCCTATGGAAAAGGGATAATAATCCAACGAAATCTTCAAACCTGGTAGTTGGACATCCATATCTCGATAAATATGGTTGTAGCATATAATATCCTTTAGTGTTTCGGAGAAGTTAGACACCGTTACAAGTTGTAACTCTTTTCACTGTTGTAACTTTACTTAAGATATTAGCTTGTTAGTTAAAAAGTAAAACAGTGTGGAAGTGAAAATAGAACTTAACATGCAACGTTTGTTAACCCAATTCGACTATGCCTACTCTGGGGGGTCCTTGTCCAGCTTAATCTCCACCTTTGGATCCAATACAAGTTTGCAATGATTATTTATAAAACTTCATTGAATAATCGTGAATTCAATCAACAGTAACAAATTACAATCTTTTGTAATTCTTCAAACCTGGATTGCCTCCAATGATAGATCCTCCATGTCTGGTTGATGTTCTTTCTCATAAAGAACATGCTGTTGATTTAATTAAGAATCTTTCTCCCGAAGGAACATCAATGAACAATGGTGATGTTTGTCTGTCGTGAAATTGATCTTCAATGATTGTAATGACCTTGTCAAATGTAGGATTAGTTCAGAGTTGCAGTACTTTTTTAGATCTTTCTTTGCGGCTTGAGTGTATAATCCTTGCTGCCTAATGTCATTTAAATAAGCTTCAGAGTTCGTGATCATCGACATCCTACTTATATGATTTTAATTCAATTTTAGATAATAGATCAGATAGAATTTAAATGAACCAGATAGTGACAAACATCTCGACAATCCTATCTAGTCATTTACAATAATTCGAACTTAGATAAATAATGTCTCGATAATCTTCACTGAGAAGACTGTGTCGTTTCTCACTAGTTGTAACTTCAATCATAGGTGCAACTTCAGCTGCAACATGAACTAGTTAGACTAATGAATTTTTTACCTTAAAAATCTCCCTCTTTGGCGATATTTGCACATATACCATTACAAGAAGTTGTTGCACATATTTGAATAGAGAATATCCAACATCCATGATGAATTTCCCATAGAAATAATATATATCCATCCAAAAGAAATAATTACTAATATAATAACTATTAGTAATATAGTTATCCATATCCAAATACCAAATAAATAAATATTTGTTCAGAACTCCCCCTGAAACCATGCCTATAAAAAAACTCTTTCATTGTACATGTTCATCAACCAATTTAGAAAAATATAAAACCCTTGTTCCAAGTTTTCATGCCTTGCCTCCTTGATTACCTGTTGTTGTTCCTGCCAGTCTTGGTGTCATTACTTGCTACTCATCTCCCAATGTTTATGTGCAGAATAGAAGTCAAACTAATTTGAAGTATCCTTCTCTGTGAAGTTCTTGTGAAGAATCTTCAGAATAGTGTCCAATTTGCTTTCAATAGTTGATAACTTTGTCTTCATGTTGTCAACACCAGCAACAAGGGACTAAGTTGTAGCATGTTGAGCAGCTGCAGTAGGCATAGATTTCTTTGACCTCTTTGAATTATCAGAATCAATGTCTGATCTGAAATGACCAGCCCTTGATCCTTTTAGAATTTTCTTTGACACCTGCACAACATCCTCAATAGGAATGGTAATATCATCCTTCTTTAGAGATGACTTATTTTGAAGTACCAAGAAAGTGATTAAACCTAGACAATAAAGCGATCCTGTAGCAACACTAGGTCTACCATGTTTAATTATGCTGTCAAATATGATATTCCCAAGATTGATATTTCTGGCATGGCCTAAAGCATATAACAACTATGCCCTTCGTTAATTAACCCATGATGCCAGAACACTGTTCACAGGGCACTATTTTCGAGGCACTAGGTTGAGTTCAAAATGGGCTCAAATTTGACTGGGCAATTTGTAACGGCCCAACGAGCAATAGACATTGCTATGCTATGATATAAGGCCTTTTTGGACCATCCAAGGTCGTTTTTAGTGGTATTTTCATAATTTTGTTTGTTTTAGGGGTATTTTTGTATTTTCAATGTTTTTAATTTCCGATTAGGTTTAGGTTTTGTTTTAGGTCTCGTCAAATCTTGAAGACCGAAAATTCGCTCAAGAGTGTGTAAGCAATCAATAAATTCATCAAGATGTGCCCTACCTTCAAAATCTAGAATCTCGATTTTCATGTTGAAATTCTAGACAGAAGATTGTTGTCGGTCCTGTTGTTCTGGTCGGTTATGCCACTATTGGTTCAACGCCGCAAATGGGTTGACATCTTCCTTCTCATCGTTGAACTCAACCTCTGATTCCAACCCTGCCTTGGACTGAACATCCAACCGCACCTCCATCAGTTGCCGCTCCAAGTCCTAGATTCACCTTCTTTGTTCTGCTTTTTCGTTTTCGATTTCCTATCGGTCTCGTTGACGAGGCGGTTTGTCTTCCTCAGGAATGACTCCACGTCCCCTTCCAGCATGAATCTGTTCAGCCAGTGATTCAAGCAATCTGTGCTCTGATACCAACTGAAAAATGCATAATAGAGCAAAGGCGGTGAGTCTTTCATCCGGGATCCTCTTGATGGACTTTCGGGCATTTTGTTGTTTGTAGGGGTATTTTGTAATTTTGTTGTGTTTAGGGTTATTTTTTGTATTTTCGTTGTTTTTAATTTACGATTAGGTTTAGGTTTCATTTTATGTTATTTAATGTCGGTTTCTTATAGTTTTTCAACAGTTTTTGATTATTGATAATTTTCGACTTCGGTCATTTTCTCGAAAACTAGATAATTTTTAGAAATTTCTAACTTTTCTTTCTGTTTAGTCGTTTATTCATTAGTGTTCTTGCATCAGTTGGTATCAGAGCACAGGTTGATGGAATCAATGGCTGAACAGATTCGTGCTGGTGGTCGTGGACGGCATTGTGTTGGTTGAGTCAGACAATGGAGGAATTTCAACTCATTTTACATTAGATACTTACAGAAGGAATGGATTGAGTGAATCATTACAAGGGGCTGCAATTATAGAGAAACTTCCACCTTCATGGAAAGAGTTCTAGAACTACCTTAAGCACAAGCTTAAGTAGATGAGTGTGGAAGACCTCATTCTACGATTGAGGATAGAATATGATAACAGGAAGAAGGCAAGTTCTTTAGTGGAGCTAAAAGCTAATATAGCTGAACATGTGGCTTAACCTCACATGAAGAACCGAAGGAAGAAACTAGCAACAAAGACAAGGGCATTGTCAAGAAATTTCAAGGCAAATGCTACATCTGCAATAAACGGATCACATAGCCAGGGACTACAGAAATTGATTTAATTTTGGAAAATTCAAAAAGGGAGATTTTGCCCAAGCCCATTTTTCAGAATGGATGACCTCTAAGGAGGTATCTGAATTGGATTTGTCTGTTGTGGGTTTAGACGTTAATTTGGAAATTAATCCTGAACAATGGTGGCTTGATACAGGATGTACCAAGCACCTGGTGAGAAGAAGTGAATGTTCTACACTTATAAGGAAGTGGGTGATGAACAAATATATATTTGCAATGCTTCAACTCTCAAGTTCTTGGCATTGGAAAGGTTATTTTGAAAATGACCCCAGGGGAACTTCTCACTCTTAACAATATGCTTCATGTTGTAAACATGAGGAAAATTTTGGTATCTGATTCATTGGTGAGTAATAACGGTTTCAAAATGGTCTTTGAAAATGACAAATTTATTCTTCCTAAGAATTATATATTTGTCGAAAAAGGTTATTTATGTGGTGGTTTTTTCAAATTGAATGTAATGACCATTATAACCAAAGATGAGAATAATAATGCCTCCTCTTCTTACTTGATTAAGTCAAGTGATTTGTGGCATGGTAGACTTGGGCATGTGAATTATAATTCTATGCAAAGGTCAATAAATCATGATTTATTACCAAATATGATTTTTGATAAACAACCATAAGTGTAAAATTTGTGTATAATCAAAATTAACAAAACTTCTTTTTCATTCAATTGAAAGAAGTAATGAACCTCTTGCTTTAATTCACTCAAATATTGGTGACTTAAAAAGCATTCAAGCAAAAGGTGGGAAACAGTATTATATTACCTTTATCAATGATTATATTAGGTATTGCTATACCTATTTGCTTAAAAGCAAGTATGTTGCTCTTGAAATATTTAAACATTACAAGAATGAAGTTGAAAATCAATTTGGGAAATCAATAAAGGTAATAAGAATTGACAGAGGAGGAGAATATATGGCTCCATTTTAGGGAATTTTGTTCCAAAAAAAGAATTATTCATTCAACCACTGCATCTTGTTCTCCTCAACAAAATGGCATTGCAGAGAGGAAAAATAGAACTTGAAAAGAAATGATGAATGCCATGTTAATCAGTTTGGGAGAACTACAGAACTTGGGGGGGAGGCTATTCTATCAGCCAATTATGTTCTAAACAGAGTTCCCCACAAGAAATTGGATAAGACACCATATAAGTTATGGAAAGGAAGAAGACCTTCCTTCAATTGTCTCAAAGTGTGGGGGTGTCTGGTTAAAGTGGCAATCCCTGATCTAAAAAAGGTCAAGATAGGACCTAGAACAGTGGATTGTGTATTATAGTAGTGCCTATCAGTTCATTGTGCACGCATCTTGTATTGAGGATATCCATACAATCACAATTATGGAATCAAGGAATGCTACACTCTTTGAAAACATATTTCCGTATAAGAAAATATTGAAGGTCATTCTCATAAAAGGACTCTTGAATCAAACTCAAATAATGATTATCAGCTAAGTGATAATGAGTTTAAACCAGGAAGGAGTAAAAAGACAAAGATTGTGAAATCTTTGGTCTTGACTTTCTTACTTGTTTGATTGAGAACGAACCTCAAAGTTATCCTAAGGTCGTGCCTTGCTCAGAAGCTCCTTATTGGAAGGAGGCTGTCAATAGTGAAATTGATTCCATCATGTAAAATCACACATGGGAACTAGTGGATCATTCTCTGGGAAGTAAACTACTAACAAATACAAGGCTACACTACCAGAAAATGGTCCAAACCTGACAGACCTATTTACTACGACGATTTAGCCATCACAAAATGGTGACATTATGCAACAAGCAATCGTATCCATAAATATATAATGCGGCCAAAGGGTATATAACTAGAAGTGCTCAACCCGACCCTACCACATAATTTTGGATGGTTGAGTTTTTTAAGCGCTGAGATAGGACCGATCCTTGGGGTCATAGGTATTAAAAAATACAATATATATATATATTCTAACAAAAGTCACGACTCACACTTAGTGCTCACAAGCTGCCACCTCCTACCATTTCTTGCTGCTATTGTCGCTTGCCTTCTCTTTCTCATTGCCATCATCTCATTTCTGTGTCCTCAAACCACTAGTTACAACCACCGCCTCAATCCTCCGGTAGGTGCTTGGCCTTTTCAAATCTATATATTATTATGTGGGCCTTTTGGATTTCATTTTTTCTTTCTAATTTTTGGATGCATAGCTTTGTTCTTCTCTTGACTAATTTGAATTTTTTCTGATTTGAAATGGAGAGCTGAACACAGACTCTCGCTGCGCTGCGCCTGTGCCAGTCCAGTCACAAGTTTATATGGAGAAGAAGGAATGGAATCAAGTTCGGAACAACAGATAAACAAAAATTTACCCTTCAGGTTGCATTTTTATTTAAATTGAAAACAAAAATTAGTTTGGTTTGTAAGTTTTGTAAAAGAAAGCCTTTGGATTAATGGCTGGTGGTCATATTTCCTTTAAAAAAATTTAAATAATTAATGATATAATTTTTTTTTGTTAAAAAAAAGAGGATTGGCTCGGTCCGGACATCGGCCCTGTGAGGTTGGTTTCGGGCCAGGGTTTTCATGGCTCAATAGAAAATGGGACCAGCCCGTCCAGGTCCTTCAAATGCTCTAACCCTTTGAGGTTGGGATTGAGTTGGGCTAGGCCGGGCATGGCTGACTCCAATTTAAACCTTTTTATATAACCATGATTTTATATTGTAGGCTGTTGTATATTGTATATTATATGCGATGCCTCGTTATGATTAGTGTGTTTTAAATGGCAACATGAGAACCGTTGTACATAATCTTATGTTTACATGACGGCCTGTGGTATAATACTTCAAAATGTTATAGGTTGTTTTATATACAATGGCTTAATTTATATGTGACGGTCTACAGACGGCTGTATATGTGATATCTTATAAGTGATGGTCTCTTGGCCGATGTATATGTGGTGATTTATATACGTTGGCTTTCACCTTAGATATTTTCATATGCGACGGTCTCTTGACCTTCGTATATATTTATGTTTATTTATTTATGTATTTATCTTTTTTTTTTTTTGAAAAATTTAAAATGTATATAACTTTTTTTTTCTAAAATATAAAAAAGAATTAAATTTTTAATTTTAACCCTATCAATTTAATTTCAACTTTTAACTTAGTATATAAACTGGGTGAATCTCTACATAAATGTGCTAAGGCCTATTATTGTGGTTTTTTGCCAAAAATAAAATGTTATACCAGAAAGACATGCAGATTGGAACTTATTATTTTCTTCTTTTTATACTTATTAAAAACTGAATATTAAATTTTTCTAGATTTCCTTTGTCTATCCTATCATAAACATGGAGATATGCGTATAAGATTCCATTAAAAAAAAAATCACTATAATAATAATAAATAAATAAATAGGGAAAACTAGGTCATCACAAGTATTAGTTACTTCAATTGCCAGACAAATGAAATTATCAATGAATTTTTTGGAGCAAATAGACATGCTAACCAGAAATCCTTTACATTGATTAAAAGCAAGAAAAATTCTAAAAAAATAATCATTACCATATCTTTAATATTCTAATGTTGAATTATTTGTTATTTTTCAAAACTATAAAATAAAAACTAGGGGTGAGCTTGGATCGGTTTCAGTCGGTTTCGGTTTTTAAAGTCGGTTTTTTTCAGTTTTTTTTTCCAGAGGAGAAAATCCAAATCCAACCCTGCCTATGGTTGGTTCGGTTTCGGTTTTTCATGTTCGGTTTTGGTTTTTATTCGGTTATCCAATGGATAACCAAAATTATCCAACTTCTAGATGAACTAAAATCCAAATGTTTCAAACTTCAAACTATAACAAAAACTTGCAATAATTACATAAAAATAACTCCGAATGGTCTAATTTCCAAATAGTTCACAAAAAATAACTTTGGGGAATTGCAATGCTTTGGTACTCTTTAAACAAGCCATAAATAGTATCATTTATCAATTTTTAAAAAAAGGGATAATTTCAAAGGAAAAATAAAAATTGCCAAAAAATTATGGGAAAAAATGTTAAATTCATAATCTATCAATAAAAATGAAAAATATTAAGATGACATATTTAGAAGAAAAACAAAAATTTAAATTTAAAAAATTTAAAAAACATTTATTATCTCATAAAATGAAAATACAAATTACAAATAATGAGGAAAAAATGTATTAGTGTTGAGAAGAAAACGGTAGTTGAAAGAAAAGAAAAATTAAAAAAAAAAATCAAAATTGCACCGTGTGGGGAAAAAAGGTTAATTTCATAATATATCTATAAAAATGGAAAAAATTAAGATGAAATATTAAAAATTAGAAGAAAAATTAAAAGAATTTAAAAAATTATTATTTCAAAAAATGAAAATAAAAATTACAAATAATGAGAAAAAAATATATTGGTGTTGAAAAGAAAGCGGTAGTTGAACGAAAATAATAATTTTAGAAGAAAAATAAAAATAATCAGAAGAAAAATAAATAAAAAAAAAAATTCAAAATGATACTTGTGGGAATCCTGGACTACTTCAACAAAAGTCAAGGATTCTACCACCGAACTAAGACTACACATTGCAATATTTGAAGCCTGTAATTGTAAAAAAGCCGTCGATTAACCGACAGTTTTTTCTCATTCCTATAATCCAACCGAACCATTAACCGAAAAACCCAACACATCTCAAACCGTTTCACGTCGGGTCAAATCGGTTCAGTTCGGTTAACCGATCCGCTGCTCACCCCTAATAAAAACTCCTATATCAATTGATCGAATAATAACAAATAGTAATGCCTATGAGATCTGACAAATTCCTAACGTAATGAATACTACTATTCCAACAAATACAAGAACAAAAGCGTTCGGACATCTATTGCCACATGATACTCGTCCCAGTAGTGTCTTGCATTGCTTCTCTGCATCCTACAAGGTTGCCAGGCGAGCAGCATTATCCTCATTGGACAATGCCTTCTCATTCTAGAATTTCCTAGAATGAATAAATTGAAAGCTTTATTAACAGCAGCGAGTGAACTACTGAAACTGGTTAAGAAATTGAGAACAAATCGCGATTTAAAGTTGGGTGAATTGGATCCTCACATGCTGAAAGTTGCCAGTCCAAGAATACAAACTAATTTCAAAGGATGTCAAAGTAAATGGTTTACTTAGATAAATTAAGAGGCCATCCAATTAGAATTACACAGTAAATATATGTCTCAGATTATGCTTATCTGTTGTTCGAAGATGCTAACATTAATACAGTATGTGTAATCGTCCACTAGTGATTTAGCAATTTTCTGAATTGGCAATTTAGCGGAAACTAATACCAAAATCACTAGATTTAGCATGTTCATACTACCTACAAGCATCAATAATTCAGCACATTCAATGGGATAACTTTTTACTCCTATTGCATCAGGAACTCACAAATTCATTAACTATAATTGCCTCCAAACACAGATCAAGTTTCCCCAGCAAGTAAAACAATTCTCCAAGAGCATATTTTATTATGATCAACATGATGTAGATAAAACGAAAAAGATATCTCAGCTTCCTAGACTTACTGACATGGGCATAAGATGAGCATCAGATTTCCAAGCAAATGCGAAATATTCATCTATGAACTGTCACAGAAAACCTAGAGAAGCAACAAAATAAAACAAAATGCAAGAGCTATCTTATGTTACTTTAGATGCCTTTGTCGTTGGCTTCCTCCTTATAGAAGTTTGAAGAGAACAGACAAGTCTAGAAGTTTGATTTGAAATAGGAACATTGTTGCATAAATGTCAAGCTAGAAAGACTACCCGAAACACATTTGGAAAGAAATAAGTTTGCTAAATTTTCCGAGCTCATTAGCTTAATAGCCATTAAAATTGAGTTTAACTAGCTAAACTGCAGTACCGTTGTTAATTAATAACAACAATGACAGTTCCAACTGGAGCACCAAGGTTGTATGACTATGGTTTTCTAGTTCAAGAAGAAAACTTCAATGCCATGCATGGATCACAATCCATAGTATCAATCAAAAGACATGACTTGAAAATTCAAATGAACTTTCTTTTAATAATATTAAATTAAGAAATTAGACCATTTTTAAACTTTATTTTTATGCCCTTGCAATAAAGAGATCCCAAGTTTCCATGTAAAATAAGTAACACAGGATATGAATCCAACTTCCATTCCCATTTTTTCTCTTTATTCATAAGTTGAAAGGCAATAACATGAAACATACAAAGTCCTAAGAACATAAGGACCAATTCAATGGTAAATGAATTTAACGAAGAGCTCATAGTAATCTACCAAGGATAGGGATATTTAGTGGCAAGTGCTCTAAGGAAAGAAAAATTTGAGGGATAAACTTTAATGAGAGCAAACATGAAAGCAAAAAATAAAACCCCAAATTTTATGCATAACAAGTGATTTGCATCAAATGTGTGTTAAAAATTTTATGCCTAACCAGTGATGAACAAGAATCGATGCATAATCAAATTCTTAACGCATGCCTATGATTACTCCTACCATTATACTCCAAAGATGTAAGCTAAAAATCGAATTCTTCTTTCCGGGAAACCATGAAATGCAGATACTCAATTTTCTGAGCAACCAATTACATGAACACCGCCACAGGGATTCAAGAAATGTTCTTCCTCCTGAAACACATGAATTTTTTTTATAAGGGAAGGCAAAACAGCTCCTATGTTCAAAAACCCAATTTACAAAACCACTACATGCAACTATTGAATCCAGAAGAAAAGAGACTAGTACTTCATTCAATCAAGACAAAGAAAAAGTCAATCCAAACATCTTAAAGATCATACTTTAGTACCAAATGGCAATATTCGTTCATGATTACATCTAGCCTATGCCTATACTGCTGCAACTCAAAATCCAAGTGAACATCTAGCCACCATCATTGACTAAGAAATGACAAAATCCTTTCTAAATTAAACTAGAAAGACATAAGACTATGAATGGTACAAGAAATAATTATACCACAACATAAAAAGTAGGTCTAGGCAAGGAATCAATTCAAGGCAAGGAAAGCAAGCGGTCATTCCCTGAAAGTCTACGCATGCACATCGAACAATACCAAATCCCTTTTCTTTCATCATCCAATTGATCACATATATGTGGACAAATCTTCTGCTCCAATTTTTTCTTAAATTTCTATTCCTCATGCTGAAGTTCTTCACTTCGCCTCTCCATCTCATGCTACACAAAATACCGCATTGCTTGACGGTGCATCCGCTCGACTTCAAAGGGTCTTACATTGGTTGTAGAATCCTTCAATGATGTCACATAGGATCTCTTTCCCACACATCTTACATGACCCTATCTCTCCATTCTAGAATTTAAAAAATATAAAAACTATATAGTTAAATATTTATTTTACATAGCAAGATATGGAACCTTGTATATCAATACATATGCTGTAACTAATGTTAACAAAGACATGATAAGTACCATTTCACTCTTACAAAATGCAAGTCAAATGTCTAGATTTCATAGATAAAATTAAGATAAAACTAATGCGCACAAGATAACTAGAGGAACTTTAACTATCAAGACAGCATTCACTTTATATCGATGTGTTTTTTTAAAATATATATCAAATAAAACACCTTACTAGTTATCAATTTGATTCTCAGAATATTGATGAAAAGAAAAATAATATTAAAATAATCAATAAATGTTAGTATAGAACAATTAAGCTCAAGAATGATGTTACTACCTTTCTCAATACCGGCATATGTTTCTTCTTTAATAAAAATAAATAAAAATCCATCAATAAATGAAATGCTTAAGTAATAATGTGACCATTGAAGTTGTCACTTTTTCTCAATTTAAACATTCAACTATAAAACCATTCAATTTAACCATTATACTTTGAGTTTTTGAAACATTTAACCACTCTACGGTTGTTTGATAGTGATGGGAGAAACGGGCAAGACCTGAACAAAGTCAACCCAAATGGGTCCAAACCCTCAATACTTGAAAGTCAGACTCACAAAGTCAACGAGGAAAGGTGTGCAGTGACCTGCTACCGCAGACCTCCCAGGTCACTAAAGTCCTAAGCTCTAACTGGACTGGTCTAGCTGGACCATGACCTCTGACCCGATAAGCTCTAATCCGTCTCATACATCTTCCATGTTGCGACCAACTATGCGTGACTCCTAACAACCCCCATGAGCCTACGATCATTTGGCGGGACCTCTCAGAAGAGATAGTCGAGGCCTTCAACATCTATGAGCAGGTCATGAAGTTGGTCTAGAGGTTGGTTAGCGAACTCATAACTCTAGACTAGAGACGTCAATGGCAAGATATCCGAATTGAGGCAAATTCCATAATTTTAGGAGCAATTGGCGGAATATTATATGATCTCACAATTATCCTAATTGCCTACTGTCACATGATAAAAGAGCCCTAATCAAATAGGTAACTTACTTCATCTGAATACATAATTGAATGATAATCGGTCTACCGACAAGGATAGTGTTTTTCTGATTAATTACACAAGATTACTCTGTCAGAATACTAACTTAGGGATCGGAGGTCTTCCCCGAGCATCAGCCCACTCCGATGATGCATTACTTGCTTTCTTCTCAAGTTGTGACCATTGACGTCATCACGGTTTTGGGGTGACTCAGAGGCTACTCTTGAGCTCCATCACTTTTGGCTCCATCTATGGAAAGAACATTCTAAAAAGAATAGCTTTCTTCCATATACCAAAAAATGAATAAGCCTGATGACTCAATCATAACCAACACGTGTTCATTCTCCATGCTGAGGCCAACCACCCAGCAAAATGCAATTGCGCACTGGAAAAACAGTGCTGGAAGGCTCGCCCCCTAGTGGAGGACACTAACAATAATCCAAGGCCGGTCATCCAACAACAACCAAGGCCATCACGATCTGGACCATCCTCTGTAGATGAACCCTCCGCCTGAGCAAGGAAGGTTTCAGCAAAGATAACCTAACTAGAACAACAATGGCAATAATCCCAAACCACAGAGATCAGGGAGGAGTCAGGCATCCGTCCCAGCGGACCTCCTAGAACGCATGATGGTAGCCTTAGAAGGAATCTCGGGCAGACAAGGCTAGATGTCAATAGGTCGTACTCTTGTACCCTCCTAAAGGGACCTGTAGCCACCTCGAAATCAAGCTGGTCACTCACAGCCTAAACAACTCTACCCTTAGAAGCAAGGAATGACCTCCAGCCTAATCAGGAAGGTCAGGAAATAGGTAGAGCACAAGAGAGGTCATGCGGGGGGGAAAGGGAGAGTCCCACCTATGACCGACCTTGGAGAAACCCTAAGAAATTGAAGGGGTTATGACCTACAAGACAAGCTCAACAGAGTCGCCATATCACGAGGTCACAGACAAGATACTGGTCTTGAAGAGTAGGGGAGCTCGCTGAGAACTCCTCTTCGAGAAAGGATACCCACTCAACCAAGATTGATCCAAAAGATAGGTAACGATGATCGAGGGGTAGCCCCAAATCCATTGAGGAGAATGACTCCCCAAGCCAATTAGAAGAGAAATGAAGATCAATAGATATAGAGCAGCGTGGACCTTTCAGAGCCCTCGTCATTTGTCCAGAATATCAGGATTGCTTGGATGTCGCCAGGGTTTAAAGCTCCACAAATGGAGTTAAAATATGATGACACAGTGGATGTCCTATACAAAAGGGCATTTGATCAAATAGGGATTGATAGGAGCTCACTAATAAGGTCAGACACTGCCTTGACTAGCTTTAAAGGTAGCATGACCTACACGGATGGGATTCTACGAGTTCCAACTATAGTCCGCGTGGATGACAGGGGGGACACCGAGGTCATGGATTGGTTGGTGGTCGATGGCCCCGGAACCCACAATGCAATCTTGGGAAGAAAAGAGGTCATGGGCCTGAAAGCAGAGATTCCTTTGCTAAACTATTGCATTAAGATCCAAGTTGGAGGAGCCTGGCTCATCCTTTAGTTAGATAAGCAACTTCTTGCAAAATGTTACCTCGTTGAAGGTATTATAGAGAGCTCGGCAAAGCTCCAACAGGAAGAGTGCATTGACCTCCTGAAGGAGAATGATGAATTCAGAATTCAAGTAGCCAGCAGAGAAGAAAAAATCCTCCTCAATCCAGAATTCCCTGAGAAAGGGATAAAGATAGGCAAGCTTTTGCCTTTCAAAATTAAAGGAAAGCTCGTTGATTCCCTACAAGAATACCTAAAGGCTTTCGCCTGGCGAGCCATTGACCTCGAACTGGTAGATCAAAGAATTGTAGAGCATAAGGTCGGGCTAGGGCTACAGGTCAAACTAGTGAAACAAAAGAAAAATACCTTCACTCTTGAATGAAACAAGGGCATACCTCGAGAAGTCCAATCCCTTCTCGTTGCTGGAATCCTGAAACAAGTGGTATACCTGGAATGGTTGGACAATCGAATGGTTGTGCCTAAGAAAGAAGGGACGTGGAGGATGTGTGGATTTTACCACACTAAACAAATATTGCCAGAAGGACTACTACCCACTCCTGCACATCGATCAGATGGACTCGACAGCTAGATATCATTGACTATGTTTCCTAGACTCCCACAAAGGGTACCACCAAATTCCAGTGGTAATAAAGGACATGGAAAAGACCTGATTCATCACTGAGGTCGAGACATACTGCTACACCAAGATGCCTTTTGGCTTGAAAAATGCAGGGGTAGAATTCCTACGAGCTATGCCCAAGGTATTCAAGAACCAACTTGGGACGAACATTGAGGTCTATGACGACGACATCATCATCAAGTCCAAGACCTCTGAGGACTTCATTAAAGATATTAGGGAAACCTTTCAGACTTTAAAAGCTACTCACATGAAGCTCAACCTTGAAAAATGCATCATTGGGGTCTCAGCGGATAAATTTCGAGGTTTTAGGATATTAGAACGAGGCATTGATGCCAACCCAGATAAAATAAAAGCACAGTTAGACATGGAACCTCCCCGAAATATTAAAGAGGTCCAAAGCTTAATAGGAAAGATGGTGGCCCTTGGGCGCTTCATTAGCAATATGGCAGACAAATGAGAAAAGTTCTATGACATAAAGAAGCCTAAAGACTTTCAGTAGACCAAAGATTGCTAAACAGCTTTTGGCAAACTGAAAGACTTAATAGGGAAGCCCTCTCAACCTGGCTCTCCGAGGTCAGGAGAAGAAATTTAAATGTACCTTAATGAGATAGAGAAAGCAATCAGCTCTGTGCTACTGGTAGAAAGGTCAGGTTTACAATTCCTTACTTATTATGTAAGCCGTTTGCTCAGAGGTTTTGAAATCAGATATTCAGGCCTCGAAAAATATTTGTACCTCATTATTATTACCTCAAGGAAGCTTAAGCCATACTTTGAAACTTACCCGATAAGAGAGTATTAACCAATTTGCAGCTAAAAAAGGTTTTGGCAAAGCCTCAGCTATCGGGTAGGATGATGAAGTCGTCTCTCAAGATCTCGGGATATCATATTGAATTTGAGCCAAGAAAAGCAATCAAAGCTCAAGCTCTCTTAGAGTTTGTAGAAGAATGCACAAGAGCCCCACTAGAGCTCACAAGCGCATGTGAAAATAATATCTGGCCCATGTACACAAATGGCTCCACAAAAAAGGAAAATTCAGGTGCAACAATAGTGTTGATCAGCCTTGAGGGAGTGAGAATCCCTTACTCTGTGAAGTACAACTTCCCAACCTTGAATAATGAATCCGAATATGAAGCTCTCTTCGCAAGCCTAAGACTTATAAGAGCACTAAAAGTGTGGAAATTGCATGTCAAAATTGATTCGCAAGTTATAGTCAGCTAAGTTGCTGGGGTATACGAAGCTAGAGAGAATAACATGATCAAATATCTCAGAAGAGTAAGGGATATAGCATCCAAACTTGAGCATTTCCTTAGTGAAAAAATACCTAGAAAGCAAAATACAGAAGCAGATGCGCTATCTAAAGTCTACCGAGAGATAGCTGGAACAAAAGTAGAGCTACTGTTGGAACAATTATACTCTCCTAGCATAAACCAAGAAGAGAACTTGGTTATAGAGGATCAGGTAGACTAGACATATCCAATCTACAAATTCCTCAAAGATAGTGACGTTCTGCAAGACCCCGAAGAAGCTCGCCAAGTGCGGAGATGGTCACCCCGCTACATCCTAATAGGAGATGATGAGATATACAAAAGGTCATACATATGGCCATTACTCAAATGCCTAAGCAAAAGGAGAAGGATAATATGTCATTGAAGAGGTACATAGTAGAATATATGGATCAATATATTCTAGGCTTTAGAATACTAAAGACGAGATGCTATTGGCCTTCAATGGTTTTAAACATTTAGAAAGCCATAAAAAAAATGCACGAGCTGCCAGTTACACGAAAGCAAATCACATGTGCCGCCAACAAGGTATCAATCCATTGACGCATCGGTACCTTTTGATATCTAAGGTGTTGACATTCTAGGACCTTTTTTAAAAGAAGTCGGGGGTGTTCAATTCCTAATTGTTGCCATAGAGTACTTCTCCAAATAGGTTGAAGCTATGCTAAAGGCAATAATTTCATCACCAAAAGTCCAGTCTTTTGTGTGGAGGAACATTGTGTGCAGATTCAAGATCCCCTGAGCTATTATTTCGGACAATGGATGGCAATTCATTGGCAACCCATTCAAAACTTTCAACGAAAACTTAATCATTGAGTAGAGGTTGACCTTTGTAGCTCATCCCCAAGCTAACATATTGGCTGAGGTTACAAACAGAAATATTGTGGAAGGTTTTAAGAAAAGGCTCACCAAGCTCGAGAAGGAAGGTCACAAACCTTCCTAGTTGAATGAAATTCCAAGCATTTTGTGGGCATATAGAATCACACCTAGGAAAGCTAATGGAGAAACACCATTTAATCTATGCCTTGGTGTAGAGGCAATAATGCCCATCGCGGTCATAATGAAATCCTTAAGACTGACAGAATATGATTCAGTCTTAAGTGAGGGGGAGAGAAAGGCAAACCTCGGCCTCATTGAGGAAGTCAGAAACAAAGCAATGGAGGCTGATAGAATGTACAAAAGGCAAGTTACAAATTTTTTTCAACAAAAGAGTGAAAGAGAAGCATTTCATAGTTGGAGAAATGGTCCTCAAAAGGTTAGACGTTAGAAAACATTGACAACTAACCAAACTACAAGAGAGCTGGAAAGGACTTGATATAATCCAAGAGGTCCACAAAGAAGGGAGCTATAAGCTTGCTGATCTCGAAGGAAGACAACTCCTAAGACCTTGGTACATTTTCCATCTAAAGAAATTCTATGCCAAAGGCTTCGAAGAACTTCTCAAAACTTGTAGACCTTGCAGACTCGCTATACAGCTCGAGAAACTGTTTGAAAGGACCTTGATGAGCAAGGAGATGACCTCAGCAACCTCTTCACCTTAGTTTGAGCAAGGCATGAATAAAAGATAAGTTTTTTAGAACTTATGAAGATCTTATTTCATCTTATTTGAATTCATTTCAAAAAATAACTCAGTTCATTATGCAAATTCAAAGTGCTAATGGAAAGGCAAGATATATGGGGAAAGTTATTATAAAATAAGATGTTACAAACAAACCTCTGAAGAAAATATTCAATTCAACAAAGCAGATTGGTAAAGGGAACATTCAGTATGGCTGATATAAAGGAGAAATAGAGGGAGTCCCTATTCTATTAGAAGGTCTTCCCCATGTTGTTTCTCCGCTGCTAATGAATGGGGGGCTCATCATCATCTTCTAGAGTTACTTCTGGGACCTGCAAGGTAACAGAAAATATTATCTGAATGAAGGTCTACCTAAGAATATGTGAGTAGCTCGGAAAAGATTGAGTACCTCTTCAAAATCAGTATGCAAAAGATGAGAGAAGTTTTGAGTAATAAAATCTTCACAACTGGGCATAGTCATACCTTCGAGGCGAGCATAGGCCACCGGGGGAATATCCAAGACCTCTTTCATTGCTACTTCCACTTTGGCAGGAGCTTCCACCAGCTCTTTCCCCTTTCTAGAAGGGCCTTCTCCGGTTTGGTGAACCCTAATTAGGACCTCCATTGCAGCCAAATCCTCTTGAGAAGTCGCTACGGGATCTTCCTTGGCCAAGGGAATCGTGACCATTGAGCTCCTGGAGCTTATCAACCACCTCCACATAGAGCCCATAGAGCTGAGGGCGAAGGATGGCCTCCATAAAATCTCGAAAGGCAGACACTCCCTCGAGCTTGGCTAGAGACTGGTTACCCTCTTCATCACAAAGGGATTGGAAATCCCCCAGCCTGGCCTCGAGCTTCGAAATGAGCTCTTTTTGTTGGTTACCAAGCTCAAGCAGTTGCTTGTTCTTCTGATCAGCCTCCCCCAAGACTAAAGACATGGCCTGGTTGTTAGCTCTGGCTCCATCAATCTCTTTCTTACATTCCTGCAAAAGGTTGAACAACTCAGTAGAGTGGGCATTAGAATTCTTAGCAGCGGCTGTGATCTCAGCAACCTCTTTTGCCAGTTGGACCTTTTCAAGTTGGAGCTCGATGATCAGGGTGGAGAACTGCCAATCCTTCTTGTCTATGTCTTCTAGTCTCTTTAGCTGTTTGCCAAGAAAGACATGATTTTGCAACCAGAAAAAAGGGTGGTCAGTATTAAAGATAAATTAAAACAGATCAGCTACCCAAATGAAAGAAAGATTGAGAAAACTTACTGCAGTATGAAGGGAGGTTGTGAACGAGGCAAGCTCCCTATCAATGAGTTGCCATGATATCTCAAGATCAACCATCAGTGCGCACCCCATCAAGAATGATTGGGAGTGTGGCCATTGGAAAAGAGAGTCCAAGAACTCCATTACAAGGTCAGGGAGTCACCTCGCCGTCCCCTTAGTAGCATATGTGGCCAGGGTAGCATTCCCCAGCCTTTCCAATGCATTAGCGACCTCCTCGATCGCATAGCCATAGAACTCCAGCCTCAACCTTCAGGTCATCGGAGCCTTCCCCTTCTTGGAGGAGTCTTCTTTGAAAATTGAGAGGAAGGGGAAAAGAAAGAGATTGCGATTTTCACAGGCCTCTCAGAGGCCCATAGAGCACCGACCTTGGGACCCTTATTTAAAGCGGTCCAGGTCCTATTAGCCATAGCCACCTGTTTTTCCCTAGCTTGGGGAAAGGAAAGTTTGACTGGGGTGATGGAGCTGCATTAGTACCAGCGGTGCCCCCAACCCCACCAGCAGAAGCTTGTGGAGGAGTGGACTTCAAAATCCAGGAGGTTGTCCTCATTTCTATCCAAACAAAAAAGGAAAGGAAGCTGTTAATACAAAAGAGAGTTAAGACAAGCAGCAAAGCTCCCTACCAAAAGGGGAAACCCCCATAGCTCTCCTGGCCAAGGGGAGGTAGCACTCTGCTAGACTCCCTAGTCCAGCAGTGCGAAGAAAAACGATAGGCCGGGCTAGAAAAGCACACTAGACCCTAACATTTTCAGAATTGGCTAAGTCAATCAGGAAGGCTCTGTGCTTTAGCTGCTCGCTGGTGAAACTAGGGAGCTCCTGAAGGAGTGGTTCAGATTCCAACCCGAATAAGGCTCGGATCGGATCAAATTTCTTGGAAGTCTGGCAAAGAAAGAAAGATTTTTCCAATCCCCCACAGAGGACTGGAAATGACCTACTAACTTATACCTAGGGTTAAACTGGAGGCACCCCTTAGAAGTGTTCTTTGGGGCCGAGGAGATGCCAATTCTAAAGAAGCTCCTAAAGAACTCCAAAGAAACTGGAACTCGAAAGAGATGGCAGGTTGCTATGAAAGCAACTATTGCCCAAATGGAAATAAAGACAAGCTGGGCAATGGGAAAGAACCAAAAGTAAGCAATGACTAGGAATAGGGGGTGTAGGATGGGTGGACGAATACCCCTCTAAGGCTGGTGACGTAAAGGACTATGTGACCAGTGCGCAGACGATAAGGGCGCTCACCCTCTATAGCAGCGACAATGTCTCCGTTTTCGAACCCCCTGTCCCCACTAATTTCAAAAATATCACTAAAGTCCAAAGAGGAAGAAGACATGGACAATGCCTCTAACTCAGAGAGCTTATAGACTTTGCCGTTGATCGGGGGAGCTCTTACAGAAACTAGTGGATAATAAAAAAACCCCATTCTCCAGATCAACAGGAGAAAGAGCGCTACGGAGAGAAGGAGTATTAGACGTAAAAGACATAGCAGGGGATGTAGAGGACATCTCTAAATTGGGAAAAGGAAAAGATAAAATTTTTTTCAAAAAGAAAGGTAGTAGAGGGAAAAAGAATAACTCACTTTTTGAAATTTCCTTCGAGGATTTGGAAGGTTTTGTTCTGGGCACTGGTTCAGTTGCCTAATAGAGAGAAAGAAGAAAGCTCGAGAAAGAAACAAAGAATATTGCACAAAGCTTGTGAGCATAGAGTTC
This sequence comes from Parsonsia alboflavescens, assembly GCA_028571225.1. Taxonomy (NCBI): domain Eukaryota; kingdom Viridiplantae; phylum Streptophyta; class Magnoliopsida; order Gentianales; family Apocynaceae; genus Parsonsia; species Parsonsia alboflavescens. The sequence goes on along the minus strand of JAOXNR010000069.1, from coordinate 6,675 downwards.
GCAAAGCAGAAAAGAGAGTTTAGGTAAGTCCTAAAATCTTCAAAAGACTTCTAATTTATATGAGATAAGGAGTCCCTTGGGTTCCCGAAAAGGATCTGATACGCCTGGAACTGAGGTAACTACTAAAACTGATGAGGCACGCCTCCTCCCACAAACTAGCCATTATAGAAAAAACGGCACAACCCTCTAGAGGTTACGACTTTAAGATAGTAACTTAGGCGCCATGACCTTTGAGCTTGCTAGGCCTAAAGGGGGGTAATGATGGGAGAAACTGGCAAGACCCAAACAAAGTCAACCCAAATGGGCTCAAAGCCCTCAATAACTGAAAGTCAAACTCACGAAGACTACAAGAAAAGATGGGCAAAGCCCTGTTACCACCAACCTCCAAAGTGAGCTCAGGAGAGGTCTTACAGAACCATGACCTCCGACCTAATAAGCTTCGATCCTTCTCATACATCTTCCATATCGCGACCAACTGTGCATGACTCCTAACAACCCCCATGAACCTACGATCACTTGGTGTGACCTCCCAAAAGAGATTGTCAAGGCCTTTGACATCCACAGGCAGGTCATGAAGTTGGTCTAGAGGTCAGCGGCTCGTAACTCTCAACTAGAGACGTGAATGGCAAGATATTCAAATCGGGGGAACTCCACGATTCTAGTTGCAATTAGTGGGATATTTTATGATCTCACAATTATCCTAATTGCCTACTATCACTTAATAGAAGAGCACTTATCAAAGAGGTAACCTACTTCATCTTAATATGTAATCAAATCATAATCAATCTACGGACAAGGATAATGTTTTTAGGATTAATTACACAAGATTACTCTCTCAGAATACTCACTTAAGTATCTGAGCTCTTCCCCAGGCATCTGTCCACTTCAATGACCTACTTGCTTTCTTCTTAGGTTGTGGCCATTGATGTCATCATAGTTTTGAGGTGACCTAGAAGCTACTCTTGAGCTCCATTAGATAGAATAATAGTTACAAATATAATCAATCTTCATTAATAATATGATATGTTTTGACATGTCACTAAAATTTCCTTTATTAGCTAAATTAAATGTAAAATCTTACTCCATGTCATTCAAATTCTGTGTCAACAAAAAATAAGATAAAAAAAGAAATTAATAAATTCATGAATATTCTCTCAGCCAATAGGAAAAATTTTGATGACATGAAAAGTTATGTGACATTACCACTGAAGATTAATTACATTCCTAGCTATTATTTAATTGGACCCTCGTAGAATGGTTTCATTTTCCAAAAATGAAAAGTATAATGATTAAATTGTTTAAAAATTCAAAGTATAATGGTTAAATTCATTTGTTTCATAGATCAATGATCAAACTGAAAAAAAAAAATGACAACTTTAGTGGTAATATTGTTAGTTAAATGAAATGAAAGTATATTAGAACAAGTCAATTCACACAGAAACTATGATCAATAGACACCATAAATTGAACCAGCAAATGTCCTTGATGCGTTTAGCTCCCTCCCTTCAGTGCTTCTATTTTCTTGAAAGCTTGGCTTAATAATGTCAGTTAGACATCACATGTTGGGGAAATATACCTATGTTCTTCTTTCTTCCCTATTTTCATTTTAATTAAGTTGGGTTTAGCTTCTTTCACAACCTTTTATTTTTTATATATCCTCCATCAGGTTATTGAATACATATTTGCTAATAATTAGGTTCTTGCTTAGAAATGTGAACCTCAAATGGTTTTTTGCCTAGATAATCACATGGTGTCATATAACTTTGTTTTAGTCAAATTAGCTGGTAGGGAAAAATTAAAATTATTTTAGTCATCTGAATATCCCATCACAAGGCATATCTTCAAAACATTTTATAACCCAACATATCATAAATTTTAGTGCTCAATTAATATATCTATGTCCACAAGTCTAGTTTATTCAAAAACTATGCTCAATTAACATATCTGAGTCCATAATGTTTCTGTTTTCACAAATACAAGGTCTAGTTCATTCAAAAATCGTGTTTCCATTTTTAGCTCTAAGTTGCCCTTCCTCACCTTTTTTTTTCAATCATTTTTGTGAAACACTAACTTTCCCATGATGAAGAGAATTTCTCTTCCAAGGAATTGCTACTGTGGGCTTTTTCTCACTCACATTACTTCACTCACTGTGAAAAAACCATTTTGAATATGCTTTTCGAGTATTTTTTAAGTATTAGTTGGCTTAGGATTTTTATTTCTCAAGTTATTTAAGCTAAAATCAGATGTAAAGAATCAAAGTCAATAGCTTAAAAGGTTTTCCCCATAGACAAAGTTCAGAGACAAAAATATGTGGCAAAACAGTTCCTGGTCATCAAGAGCATAACAGAAAGGCACAAGAAGTTTGACACTATCCCTTTATTTGGTTCTTCATGGGATTTCTGAGACAATATCTTTGAGGTATAATATCAAATAATAAATCCTATCCATGTTTGCTATTACCATTCTTCTCAAATTCGGATTTTTATGTTCTCTGTTGAATAATTTGTTAAGGAAGAGATACCTTTTGGAAATTCAAAGTTAACAGAAATAACTGTTAAAACAATTGTTTCTCTTCATTCAAAAGATGTGTTTTCAGATATGGATAGTTTTTTCTATTCATTCAAAAGATATCTTTTCAGACATTGATAGTTGTTTCTATTCATTCAAAGATGTCTTAGCAGACATAGATATGTCTCTTCAAACATTATTTAAGTGAGGCTGCTCTTCCTATTTCCTTCACAATTAATTCTTACGTTTTGTATTCTACTTCCATCTGGGTGTTTTTTTAGAAAGGCTTTGTTGTATCTTGGGTAACTAGTTTTGATAGCAAAGCAATATTACACTCAAGAAAGTGTAATTTCAAGCCTCAAAAGTCATAGTGATGGAGATCAAGGTACATATATGGCATGAGAGAATTCATAGAAGATCTCATATGAACATGATTATGGAAGAAAGGAGATTATGTATAAGAGCTTGCATTTCAAATATAAGGTTTGAAGATCAAGAATGAAGAAAGACTTGTACGAGATTGTCCAAGAACTTGAAGAACTTATGATCTCCATTGAAGATGATCTTAACAATGATTGGAAGTTTTTGTTCAAAGATCAATACTTCAAGTATAAACATTACACTTTGAAGATCAAAATAACATTGGTGATCTAGATATGTGTAAGACAAAGAAGAACTCATTGATTTGGAAAGAATAATGAAGAACCCTATAAACAAAGGCATCCAAGGCAAGGAAAGTCAAGAGCATCGTCTTATTCGTCACAAGAGCTAAGGCATCCAAGTTGAGGAAAGCATTAATCACATTTGTGCAAGGAAGAGAAGAAATGCTAGACTTTACTACAACGTTTGAAGCACAACCGTCAATGGAGGATGAATCAAGGAAAGAGCTCAACTTGTGGATGATAGAAGACATCAAGGATGAGTGAACAATCATGGAAACAAGCCTTGGGAAGCATCGGAAGTCAGGCTGGACAGTTGGCCGAAATTCTGCCAGAAAATTTTAGTTTTAGTCCTCTATTTTTACAGCTTTGTAATCTTGACTTTAGGAGGACTTTTGCACTTATTTTTACTTGCTTTCTTTATGTTTTAAGCTAGCTTAAGGTGGCTAATTAAGTCCCTAATCCTAATTGGGGCTGAGCCTATAAATATTCCATCACTTGTATTACATTAGAACAATTAACTCTACAAACACTTTTTAGAAATTTGAATGAATTCCTTATCGATTCAAGGTCACCAAAACCGTGAGTGCGGCTTAGAGCTCTTCTATGGTTCTTAGTTAAACTTTAGGGATTTCAATGCTTGGCTAGGGTAATTGAGTTGAGTTGATGAGACTCAATCCATTAGATTATATTGGAAGACAATTGGTCAATGGTTCTAGCTAGAATCTCTTACATGAAGTCTTCGGCAATCACAATTTGGGGTGTTCAAAAATCTGGATTTGATGAATGATGGGTTACTTCCAAATTTGAGATCACATCAACTTTTGGTATCAGAGCCCTAAGTTTATTCATCAAGAGGTTTGCCTATCCTTTATTTGCTTTCCTGTTTAAGTGTTAGGATCATGTTGTTTCTTTGAAATCTATATGATCTTATGTGTTTTTGTGTTTGTTCCTTATATTAATCCTAGTTTTCTTCCTGTGATCCTTTGTGGAATTGTGTCCTAAATCTGAAAATCAAGGCCCACTCAATTTGTTTGTGAATCTACTTCTTCCCTTTCTCAGCAAAAATCGAAAAAGTACAAAAAAAAAAAAAGAAAGAAAGAAAAGAAAAGAAAAGAGAGATCAAAGATCTCCAAACTAGAAAAATCTGTCAAAAAAAAAAAATTGCAGAAAAAAATTCGGAACAGAATTTGAGGTGAAATTTTTGAAGTTGAAATGTATTGATATGTTGATCAAAGTGATGGGTGGAGCTTGAATTGAGATATACTATATTGGACGGCCTATTTCTCTATTGGAAACTTGTTAATGGGACACTTGGACACATCAAAATTGCAGAAATTTAGATCACTTGACCTTAAGGTGTTTGATAAAAGGTCAATTCTCTATTTTGCTTGAATTCTAAGTATTTGATCATTTGTCTTGTATTCAATGACCATTCTCTTTGAAAATTTTATCTCTTTGAATCTTATATGTTGAAAGATATGAACTATTTGCTTGAGTTTTTGATGCTTGATTTAATTGCCTTGTTGAGTAATTGATTACTCTTGGAGTTACATTAAGAGCTTGGAGAAGGGCTAAGATAGATAAAAGGTGAAAGGGGGTGAGTCCATTAGAGAGAGAAAAAGCCATTTCTAAGAGTGATACATGAGTGGATTGTTAGGATATACATATCCCGTATTTTTGTTTGTTCATTTTGTAGGTACATCATGGATAAATTTTCATCTCAATCATCTTATTATGAGGAAAGAAGAGAGACATCACATCCTAGCTCTTCTAAGAAGTAGGAACCATTTGAAAGGGTTGGAAGAAAAAGCCAACTAATGTATCCATCTAGAAGGAAATATGAACATGGGGAGTATGATTATGGTTACTACCATGACAATGAAGGCAGCCAAGAAGATATGGAGGAAAAGGAGGCTATTGTAGACATCTTGGGAGCCATCACATGAACATCCCATATTCTATGGTACATTTGATCCGGAAGTTTACCTTGCTTGGGAAAGAGATGTAGAACTTGTGTGTGCAAAGCATAAATACTTGGAATGACAAAAGAGGGAGCTAGTTGTTGAAAGCCTTGACAGTGAAGCTTTAGCTTGGTGGAAAGATCAAAGAAGACTTGCAGTATGTATTACTACATAGGAAGGATTGAGGAAGTATACGAGGGAAACATATGCACCAAAGCTCTACTACATGGTTGTTACTCAAGGATCCAATAGTGTGTAAGAGTACCATGAAGAGTTGACAAAAGCATTGAAGAGAGCTAACATAGTAGAGGATGAAGAAGATAAAATGATTAGATTTCTCAATGGCTTGAATGAAGATATTTGGGAAGAAGTTGAATCTTATTCCTATGATGGTTTTGAGGATATGGTACACATGGTCATTCAAGTTGAAAGGCACTTGAAGAAGAGGAAGCCAACACATGGGAAGTCTTATGAAAATTCAACTTACGGCACTTCTTCAACATCTAAGATGCAAGGAGCTGGTTCAAAGGAAGAGAAATCCATTCCCAAGGGGCAAGAAATGAAGACCAAGCCAAGTGACAAGGTGCAAAATCAAGATGCTCATGATCAAAAGAAGCAATATGTTGAAAATGAGACTCTTCAAGAAGAGGATGACCATATGGAGACCTTCAAGAAGGTAGAACAAAGAATGGAAGTAATGATGCAAAGAATTGATGTAATATCGAAAATGATAGATTTACACATTAGAAGAGAGAGAAAAGAGAAAGAAGAGCCTGAGAGAGAAAAAGATCTTGAAAGACAAGAAAGAGAGATTGAGAAAAAACTTGAGATGAAAAATGAAAGTGTCATGGAGGGGAAAGAGATAAGTGTCTATGAGAGGCAAGATTTGAGTGAACAAAAGGAGAGCTTTCATGAAAAAGAAAGAGGGAATGAGAGTGCCTTGGTTCTCAAAAAGAGTAAAGAGGATTTTTTTCCCCATTTCTAACAAGAGGAGTAAACAAGACGAAGGAGGAAAATGATAAAAGGGAGATGAATGCTATGTTAAAGTGCTACACTCTTATCTCTACACTTGGTGATAGTTTATTGAAATTTGAACATGAAAAATTGCGTTCTATGACTAAATGTGTGTTTAGAAATGCTTATGATGTTCATAAGCAAGATTTTATAGTGAAATTTCTTGAACATGATGATTTCTTATTTAGAGAAAGCATGTCTTATACTTCTTTGAGTTTAGTGACAACTTTTATGGATTTTGAGTTTGTGAAGAATCACTTGTGAAAGAATATGATTGTGACTATGACAAGTCATACATGATGAAGTATATGAGCATGATTATTCTTTGACTGGTGGAATTGCTATATTCATGCCTATGGATTCTATGTATGAATTGTTGATAATTGATAGTCATGGGAATAGCTTGGAAACATATTCTTATGAATTGAGATATTTGAATGAATTGTTTAAGCGTGGCTTTGGGATATACATGAATGAAATTTCAAAGTTTGTCTTGGATGATTGATTATTGTGGATATTTGATGTTACCA
>JAOXNR010000068.1:0-11612 GCA_028571225.1 Parsonsia alboflavescens | reverse complement strand
AGTTAAATTGGATCCAGTACCTTAGAGTTTAATTTAACCTTTTAACATATAATATATAAAATATATTTAAAACAATTATTGTTTTATTAAAGATTTTATTTTTAAAATAAAATCAGATGTTGAAGCTAATTTTGATTATTAAAGACTAAATCGTGAATTCTTTATGCACTTTATAACATTATCCTAAATATATATAAATAAATAAATAAATATATATATATATATATTTATATTAAAAGATCACAATATTAATATATTCCACATCACTTCAACATATCATACAAGACAAGAAAAGATTTTGTTGGGAATTGAGTGGCTAAACTTAAATAAATAATAAAATGGAAAAATTGTCAATTTAGTCCCATAACTTTTTATTTTGACCGCTTAGATTTATATCTTTTTTTTATCTTTTAAGATCCTATAACTTTTTTGTTTAGCCATAAATGTCCATATTTTTTTTTTATCTTTTAAAATCGCAAATTTTTTATTATTTTGGCCATGTCCGTCCATATTATATACATATATATATATATTTATTTATTTATTTATATCTTTTAAGATTGCATAACTTTATATCGTTTCGGACCTAATTGGTCACTGGAAAAAAGTTATAGAATCTAGTTGATCACAGGTTAAAATTTATATAACCTTAAAATATATATATACATATATATATATATATGCGCTCCAACCGTTACTGTAACGGAATTTTTGCTACAGTGCTCATGCAACCAACTAAGCGGAGCAAAAATTCCGTTACGGTAACGGTTGAAACGCGCATTAAGGCACGCTCCGTAGCGCACCTTAGCAAATCCGTATATATATATACACATATATATATGTATAAAAGATAAGGAGCTATATGACTAAAGTAAAAAAGTTATAGAACCTTAAAAAAATTTTAAAAAAAATTATGGATTTACATAGTCAAAATAAAAAATTATGATACTATATTGGTATTTTTACCTAATAAAATTGTTAAAAACGAAAAAGATGATACTGATGGGTTGGTGTGAATTTGCCACTTAGTAGGCTTGTAAACAAACGAAAAAGATGATAATGATGGCGTGGTGTGAATTTGCCACTTAGTATGCTTGTAAAATTGTCCAAACCGATCCGTAACACAAGCTTCCAGATCCAAACCAGTGAAGAAATCTGTATACTAGACCTATCTATTTACCCGACAAATAATTAAAGATTAGTTTTGGTTTTGATCTACTAGGGTTTGGTTTGTTGGCCGGGTGTAACTCGTCCAAGTTATACCAAAAAATAAATTAAAAAAAACTCTAATCTCTTCTACAAGACTGCAACACACTCTCTCTTCTCAATTTTTGTTCTCGAGACTCTTTGCTGACAATAGTTAATAACCGCTACTCTCCTTCCTCTTAGTTCTCAAGACTCTCTATCGACAGTAGATAGTAGCCAGCGGCAACGACTATGACTTGTAGCTCCAGCAGCAACATCGAACCCGATAGCGGGCGGCAATGACTCCAGCAGCGGCAACGGAGAAGCCTTCAACAACAACAAGTGGTGACTTTCGCCGAAACAATGGCAACGACATCAACAACTATGGAAGAGTAGAGGGAGGCAGCTTGTAGGGTTTTTTGGGAGGAGTGAGACTGCGAGAGTGGGTTTGTGTTGTGAGAGAAGGGATCTAAGAGAATGACATTGTAATTGGGATAAAGCAAACAAGATTTAAGGTTGAGGTTTACTACCGTTAGATTAAAGATCTATTGACTACAGGCTAGTGATATGTATATATTTATATATAAATATATATATATTATATTTTTTCATATACAATAAGCGGGTCGGGTCCTAAATGAGTCAGGAATAACTAATCCCAGAATTGAGTTCGTTTGTAACAGTGCATTCAGGTCTGGGTCAGGATCTAAAAAAAGGAGTACTAGATCCGAATTATATGGGTTGGTACTGGGTTCGAATCTGAATAAATGGATACCATCGATAGGCCTATCACTTAATCTAAAAAAATTAGATATTACCTTTTCTAATATTTTCTCTTTGATTCTTTTCTTTATACCCGCAACCGCTATCTAATACTTTAACTTCTAACCATTTGGAGCACCTCAAATGGTCTATCTTTTCAAAGGTGCCTATAAAAAGTCCCACATACTATATATTTATATTTAGGCACCTTTATGATATACATTTTTATTCTTCAATTGTTCTCTTTATAGATATGTAGTATAGGTTTCACTTCTAACTCATCTGCCAAATCATTGAATAGAAGTTAAAAGAGGATATTCATACTGATAGTGTCCTTTATATGGACATCTAAGGCAAGGCTAGGTGAAATGATTGAATTTGCCAGCTGTGTGAAAGGAATAGCCTTGAATCTACAGAATTATGATTGTAGGAATTGTTGTCTTGGTCGTATACCGCTACTAAAGAAGAAGATGAAGTTATTTGCTATTAGCATTTTTTTTATTTACATTATTATTAGAAACCAAATATCTTCAAATTAAAATTAGTTACAAGTGAATTAATATTCAAATTAATTGATTTTTAAAATTTTTTTAATCGAAATATATGGTGCAAAATTTATAAAATCGAAATAAAAATCAAAAGTGATAATCACTACTTTCTTCTTCCTTTTTTTTTTTTTAAGAAAATAATAATAAAACCATAAAGCGAAGAAACGGTTTTGCAGTTTAAAAAAATATAACATAGGTCAAAAAAAAAAGGGAAAAAGAGAAGAAGTCCGTATATGTTCGTTTAAAAAGAGAGAAAGAATAAAACTTGCACCACTATTACTTCTCTTTTCAATCTTCAAAACAATGCACTGGTATCTAAATAGGCACCCTCCCGAAGAATCCCTTGGGCCTTGAGGCACCTATCTTCTGTGCCCCTTAATTTTTCTTTCCTATTTTAGCATCCATTAGAGATGCTCCATGTTTCGGGCATAAAAGTAATGGAGACAATCATGGGAGTTAATTATAGGTTGACCTTCCTTGATAGGTAGCCCCCCATGAATTTCCTTCCAAATACATATCTTCCTCTAAATTCTAATGTTCAGATTGTCATGATGAGGAGTTCCAAGTATAAAGTGTAACCTTGTTTAGTTGTTCATTTGTCCATTAAAGAATATTGTCTCACCTTTTATATCACAACAATTGTTGGAGAATATCATGGAATTATGTATCCCATAATATTCTCATTGATGTGCACGGTTAGATATATCTAAAAAATGAGACACTAACGAATACTCCGTCTATTCTTATTTATAAATTACTTAAACTTACTTTTACTATTATTAGTTTATTGATTTTTTTTACCACATTATCTTTGGTTCGTTCTTTCTCTCTTTGTTTTTTTTAAAATCATTATTGTTAGTTTGATTAGAATCATAAATATAAACATTTTAAGAGAAAAAAAAACATATATATTTATAGTTATATTTTAATTTTGACAAAAGGTTAACTCATCTCCATAATTCAGTATTTAATTCTGCTTTCTCGAATTTTCTCTTGCTCTCTCCGTCAAGCCTCATCACTGTCCATAACTATTTGGGCCCCTGAGCAATTGGGCAGGTTGGAATTGATGTATGGGTTCTGCTGGGTTTTTATATGGGTCGGAATATATGAGAAATTGACAACCGCCCTAATTGGAACATCGTGGAAATAAAGAAACAAGATCGGAATATATGAGAAATTGCAAGAAAAGGAATATTAATGAATGTCATTTAGATGATTACCAAGTTTAGTTGCCTATCTGCTTGAGATTATTATTTATTTTATCATGCAAGTTCCCATATATATAGAAGCATCGGGGGGCAAAAAAATTGCATAGTAAAAAGAAAATTAAGTAAAATTATACACATGAGATTATTGGGCAGGACCCATTTTGACCTTTTGTTGAATTTGTTAAGAATGTTAATCTATTTTACTTAGTCGCTCAGGAGGGGTCTAATCTGCCACTAATATGTATCGTCCAACCACTAAATCATATATTTAGTTATACAATTTATATATATATATTTATATATATATATTTATATTTATATTTATATCAAAAATGCTATAGAGTGTATTATTCCATTATGCATGAAGTGTACTGTTAAATCTTTAACGATCAAAACTAACCGTCAATAGTCTTTTTTTATTATTTTTTTAAAAATTGATTCAATATCCCTAGTGTTTAGTTTATACATGTAGAGTATAATATATAAAATATATTCACAAGGAATAATTCTTTTATTGAAGATTTTATTTTTTAAAATTAGAGGTTAATTATTAACTTTAATTGTTAAAAATTTAACTCTGGAATACACTAATATATTCTATATCATTATCCTAAATGATGATTTGGAGTGCAAGGAAGGTGATGGTGCCAAAATTGGATCTCGGACCACCATTATTATTGGATCAAAGCCTCAAAATAAGATGAGAATTCAGCGGTGGTTATCCCATGAGAATTCTCCGATACTAAAGAGAATCGAGGAAAGATATAGTACGTGTACGTTGACCCTTTTATAGGAAATAAAGGGGAATTTGTTACTTGTTTCTATCTCTTTCGTGATTTGATCTAATTGAAAATCAATTAGGATAATCTTAATTATGAGTAGGCATCATCTTCTCCTTTATTGGATTTTGTAAGTCAGGTTAACTTATGAAGTCAAATTAGGCTCTATCACAACCTTTCTCTTAGAATGGACTTTTTGAGATTATATTGGACCTCACCTCTTACGAAAGGTTTTTTAGAATGTGTCCTAATAGGTTTTTTTGATCAAATTCTCTCTTTGATCAATTTTTGGACCTCACCTTTTTCTGAAAGGTTTCTTGGATTGTGTTTAGTAGGCTTATTTTACTCCTTGCTCGATGTTCTGGTTCAAGAAATGGCTTTGAATTACGTGATGCAGAAATCCTTCAAATGGCTGTTGAAGACTCAAAATCATGAAGACCCTTCTTTAATAGATTAGAGCTTCAGTGGATGGGATATACCCACTAACTCCATAACATCTTGGTTTCCAAGCCAGCCAACCCATCATTCAGCTTTGAGGATCCTGCTTGAGAAGCATATATACTTTTTACATGAGAAGTATATATACTTTGAGGATCCTGACTTTAGTAATTACTGACTTAAATCTTCTTTTACTACAAAAACAAAGGGCTGCTCGCTTTCGAGCCACTCTTCTTGAGAAGGGGTTTTCATAATTTTCCTACCTGCAACAAACAACTCTAAGAATTTCCTTTTACCTTGCCTTGACTTTTGACATATTCCCAAGACTTCTTCATCACTTCCTAACCTATCAACTTCAACACCCACCTTTTCTCTGTGAAACAGCCCTGTACAAGCCTCAATCCCATTTCATTGAACCTCGTACATCAAGTTAGGGTCAGATAATTCATCTTCCAATAAATCAAATTTCTCAATTTTACCCCACTATAATTGGAATTCAGAAAACTATCCCCAATGTGTAATTTAAAACTACCCCAACTATATATACTTTTTACATGAATTAAAATTAGAAACAACTAATTAATGATAATAGTAGGAAAAAAAACTTTATTTTCTTACTAAATAGCCTTGAGGTTAAGTATGGTCCGATAACCTGATAATATTTCTCGTTTATTTTCTGTGATCAACTTTATTCTATGATATATTCTCGTTTATATAGTGATAAATTTACTTAGTGATAAATATTCTGTGATCAACTTTATTCAACTTGATAATATTTCTCACAGAATATTCAACTTTATTCTCGTTTCATAATATTTCTCGTTGATCACTAAATAAAACTGTGTTAAATTTTTTTTTTTTTTAAATTGACTTTAGAATTAGTTAATCACGAAATATTTATTTTGTGAGGACTCAAAACTATTCATTCATTCCCCTTTCCATTAGCCTTTCATCCCTGCGGAACCCAAAACACTATTATTGATAGGCCGGAAGCTGTTTGTGCATTGGTTCTTATGCATTTTCTTGAAAAAGGACCCTGCAAGAAAGTTCATATTTTGTGCTTGGAGCAGTGATTGAGTTCTTGGGATTTGAATTCTCCAAGTGTATGGAAGAATGGAGTGGAATAAATTTGTTGGCTATTTTTTCGGGTTTTAATAATTCGTTATCGTAATTATTATTTTGGTTTTTGAATATTACAGGTTGATCAAATTAACGTTTAAGTTAGATTAAAATTTGTGAAGATTTGTTGGTTGCCTATTCTGAATTAGTATCTTCATAATTATCTCTAAAATATTCTCATATCTAAAAAGATATTGATTATCTTTTGCAATTGTTATATTTCATATATTCTTTTTGCTATCTTTAAGTGAGTAGTTTGAGAATGATTGAACGTATATGGTGAGGAGTCCATGCTAAAAAATCCTTATAAATATTCGGGAGAATATTTACGGTAGTTTCAGATCTCAAGAGGAGCATCTCTACCACACTATCACAAGCGTGTCACAGGAGTATCACAAAAGTTCTTGCAAGACAATTCCAGAACTCAGGGGGAGTTTAACTTCAGGAGAAGTTTTGTCGCCTTTTGAGGGATTTTTGTTGTGGTTTGATAAGGTAAAAGTTAGAATAGGTTTGTATTAGAATAGAGGGATTCTATTGTAATTTGCAATACCTATTGTAATCTTTTCATCTTTGTGGATTTTACAAGTGCATTAAGCCTTATATTGGATGTTTTTCCAATGGTATGAACTTCGTTATATCTTGTGTTCATTTACTTTCTATAAAGAGTTACTTATTTAGTTTATTACTTTTATTTATCGGTTAAATTGCTAGCATTAGATTCTATCAATTGGTATCAGAGCCGAACACTAACGAATTATTGAAAAATCTTGGATTTTGAATCTTTTTGTTGCAGCAATGAGCGGATTACAAGAAGGAGGATCTGTGGGCAGATCACCTCTACTTAACGGATCAAATTATTCATATTGGAAGGCTCGAATGGCTGCATTCATCAAAGCACTTGATGAAAAGGCATGGAAATCAATTTGAAAAGGATGGACTCCTCCTAAAGATGAGGAGGACCTTTTGAAAGAGGAAGATGACTGGACTGAGGAAGAGGAAAAAGAAGCTAATTTTAATTCTAAAACTCTTAATGCTATTTTTATGCTGTTGATGTTAATCAGTTTCGTTTGATTGCTCGGTGTATTACAGCAAAAGAGGCCTGGACAACCTTACAAACTGCACATGAAGGAACATCAATTGTGAGAAGCTCCAAATTACAAATGATCAGCTCTCATTTTGAAAAATTGCAGATGGATGAAAAGGAAACAATTGCTGATTTTCATGCAAAATTAAGTGATTTAGCAAATGAGTCATTCACACTTGGAAAGCTAATGACTGAAGAAACATTGGTACGTAAAACTCTGAGATCCCTTCCTGAATGTTTCGCTCACAAGGTAACCGCAATTGAAGAAGCCAAGGATATATATACAATAAGGTATGATGAATTAATTAGCTTACTACAAACATTCGAGATGAACTTAAAGCCAAATCGAAAGGATAAAAGCATTGCTTTTCAAGTTGCTGATCCCATTGATTCAGAAATCGACTGCTCAAACGACGTTCAGCAAGCTATGTCCCTGATCACACGTTATTTCAACAAAATGTATAGACGAATCAAAGGGAAACAAAATCCAGGTCAATTCACGAACAATACTGGGAAAAGGAAACCTTTTGGTAAGCCTCACTCTGACTTTGTTGATTCTAATAACAAAACTAACAAAGGAATTCAATGCAGAGAATGTGAAGGTTATGGTCACATTCAGGCTGAATGTGCAACCTATCTCAAGAAGCATAAAAAATCTTTTATCACTATATGGAGTGATGGAGAACAAACTGATGAGGATAGGGAAAGAGCTGAACAGACAAATAATTTTGTTGCTTTACATGGCAAATGTGAATTATATGACAATATAGGTATGACAGATGGTGACCTAGATGAAGAAACAGAGGTAAGACAATGCTTTCCAGAGTTAATTGACATAGACAGTGACAGCGAACTCACTCCAAATGAAATGTTTGAAGCTTATGAAGAGTTGCTTAAATGATGTATCAAACTTAGCAAACTAAACAAAGAATTAGAGATTAAGGTAAACACATACGCGTTTGAGAAGAAACAGTTTCAGACTAAAATCAATCTTTTGATTGCAGATTGTGAAGCAAAGGAGCAGAAGTTTCATAAACTATCAAATGAACATGATAACGTAATGAAAACCATGAAGATGATGAATGGTGGCACAGGTAAACTGGATCAAATATTGGCAGAACAAAGACAGTCATATGATCATCGAGGTTTAGGGTATAATGACAACCATGATAATTTTCTACAACAAGCTTTCAGAACAGTAACATTTAAGGTGAAAAAAACACAATCACAAGGTACTGATATACTAAACTTTTTCAGTAAAGGTAAGCCAAAGGTGTGCGTTTATACTTGTCACTACTGTCTACAAAATGGACATATTAGGCCAAATTGTTAGAAGATACTATTTGCCACGAGTTTTCAGATCTCATCAACACGGCTCAAACAGACTTGGATTCACAAACCTAAACAAATTTGGGTTAAGAAAAATAGGCAAAATTGTTTAGTTGGTTTTATGTCCTTAAAAGTAACAAAGTCAGATTTATGGTTCTTTCATAATGTTGTTCTCGTCACATGACTGGTAGAAAGGAACATTTGATTGATTTTCATGAATGTAATCTTTGCCACATCACTTTTGGTGATGGTAAACGGGGACAAATCTTGGGAAAAGGTACTCTTATGGTAAAAGGAATGCCTCAACTTCATAATGTGTGTTTAGTAGAAGGTCTTTAAGCAAATTTGATTAGCATTAGTCAGTTATGTGATGATGAGCTATTTGTTAAGTTTACTAAAAATGCATGTCAGGTTTATGATGAAAATAAGAACTACATTCTATCTGGCACTAGATCGTCAAGTAATTGTTATACCACTGATAAAACTATACATTGTAACAGTACAAGTCATAACTATATTAAATTATGGCATGAAAGATTGGGTCTTGTAAACTTCAAACAAATAACTGAAATCTCAGTTAAAGGAATCCCTAAATTTGGAACTATTAAAGTTGCTATGTGTGATGCTTGTAAACTTGGAAAGCAGAAGCATCAAACACACAAAGCAGTCAATTTCATTACTACATCTCGACCACTTGAACTATTACATATGGATCTCATGGGTCCTATGCAAGTTGAAAGTGTGTTTCTATGTGTGGATGATTTTTCTAGATTTTCTTAGGGAAAAATCAAATTCTTTTGAATCATTCAACGGTTATCTAAGCGATTAACCATTGAAAAAGCTGATACTTTTGGAAAAATTATTCTCATTAGAAGTGATCATGGAAAAGAATTTGAAAATACAGTCTTTACTAGTTTCTGTGAAGAGCATGGTATTTTGCATAAGTTCTCTGCACCAAAGACACCACAACAGAATTTTGTTGTTGAAAGGAAAAATAGGACTTTACAAGAAATGGCTAGGGTTATGTTGTGTGCTAAAGGAATACCATCAAAGTATTGGGCTGAAGCTATTAATACTGCTTGCTATATCATTAATCGTGTCTATTTCAGAGCAGGAACTAAATTGAATTCCTATGAAATATGGAAAGGAAGAAAACCAAATGTTTGTTACTTTCATATCTTTGGAAGTAAGTGTTTTATTTTGAATAACAGAGACAACCTTGGTATGTTTGATCCAAAGAGTGATGTTGGTATTTTTCTTGGCTATGCAACAAATAGTCAGGCTTATAGAGTATTGAATCAATGTACTGGAAAAGTAATTAAATCATCTAATATTGTGTTTAATGAACTTACAGGGTTAGATCCAAAGTCCAAAGTCGAAGAAACTATGGAATTTTGTACTCAACTGACAGGACAGATCCAAGAATTAAAAGATGACAAACAAGAGTTCACCAATAACTCAGAGACAATCCAACCCCTTGGAACAATTGATAATGAAATTCATTTCGGAACAGAGACATGAACTAAAACAGGTAAAAAGATTGAAAGACAAATCTCATCCAGGATACAAAAAGCACATCCTCTTGAAAAGGTAATTAGAGATTTGGAGGAAGGAACACGCACTAAAGGTAAGATTAAGGTTAACTATAGAAAGATGATTAGCACTTTTTGTTACTTATCTACTATAGAACCCAAAAATATTAATGAAGCCTTGAGGGATGATTGTTGGATTAATGCCATGCATGAGGAATTAGAACAATTTGATAGACTGGATGTTTGGTCACTCATTCCAAGATTGGAAAATGTGAATATCATTTGTACTAAATGGATTTTCAAGAATAAAACAGATGAGTTTGAAAATGTTATTAAAAACAAAGCTAGACTAGTAGCTCAAGGATACACACAAGTAAAAGGTATAGATTTTGATGAAACTTTTGCACCTGTGGCTAGATTGGAATCTATTAGGCTATTGTTATGTATTGCATGTCTATGTCAGTTTAAATTGTATCAAATGAATGTCAAAAGTGCATTTTTAAATGGTATCCTAAGTGAAGAAGGCTATGTTGAACAACCTAAAGGTTTTATTGACTCAAAATTTCCAGATCATGTGTTTAAATTGAAAAAAGCACTATATGGGTTAATACAAGCTCCTCAAGCATGGTATGAAAGGCTGACAAAATATCTGTTGGATCAGGGTTATGAACGAGGAGGAGTTGACAAAACCTTATTTGTAAGACACTTTTCTAATGATATTTTAATTGTTCAAATTTATGTTGATGATATTGTTTTTGGCTCAACTTCTGTTCAACATACAGATGCTTTTATGAAACAAATAACTCAAGAATTTGAAATGAGTATGGTTGGTGAATTGACATGCTTTTTGGGATTGCAAGTTAAACTATTTGCAGATGGGATATATATCTCACAAAGCAAATATGCTAGAACTGTGGTTCACAAGTTTGGTCTTAAAAATGCATCAGAATATCGATTTGTACTAAACCAAGTTTGTATCGAAGTATGATCGGAAGCCTGTTGTATCTTACAATAAGTAGACCAGATCTATGTCTAAGTGTTGGTATCTATACCAGATATCAAGCCATTCCCAATAAATCTCATCTGATGGCTGTCAAAAGAATTATCTGCTATGTAAATACTACATCAAATTATGGCATCTGGTATACTACTGATACCCTAGTGTTTTTGGCAGGTTTCAGCGATGCAGACTAGGCAGGAAACTTGGATGATCGTAAGAGTATTTCTGGAGAATGTTTCTAACTTGGAAACAATCTTGTTTCATGGTATAGCAGGAAGCAGAATTCAATATCTTTATCAACTGTAGAAGTAGAATACATTGCTGCTGGAAGCTGCTGTACACAACTATTATGGTTGTGATAAATGCTAAAGGATTACTGTATTATGCAAGATATGTTACTCTGTTTTGTGACAATAAAAGTGCCATTGATATATGTAGAAATCCTGTTCAACACACCCGCACTAAACACATTGACATAAGGCATCATTTCATTAGAGAATTAGTAGAGTCAAAGATTGTTGTCATTGAGCATATATCAATGGAAAAAGAATTGGCTGACATTTTTACTAAACCTTTAGATGCTAAAACATTTGAATCATTAAGGAAAGCTTTAGGAGTCTGTTTTATT
>JAOXNR010000067.1:0-11614 GCA_028571225.1 Parsonsia alboflavescens | reverse complement strand
TGGGACTTGGGATTCTGTACTTGCGAAGATTGAGTTTGAATTCAACTACTCTGTGAACAGGTCCACCAAGTTTTCCCATTTTCAAATTGTTTTGGGGCGAAATCTGAGGGGTCCTCTCGACCTTCCTATTCTTGATCTTGGTTCGGCTCCAAGGAAGGTGGAGGAGTGGAGGATTGTTTGGTTGATCTACAGTATATTCAAGCAACTGTCAAGGCAAACTTGGAGGAAGCTTATGCTCAGTACAAGTTGCACGCGGATCAGACTAGGCGAGATGTCCATTTTGAGATAGGTGATGTGGTTTGGGGCTCTCTGTCCTGAGAATGATATCCTGCTGGCGAATATCACAAGCTCAAGGTGGAGAAACTTGGAGTCACTGCTTACCGAGTTGAGTTACCGGACGAGTTTAGCATCTCCAATGGTTTTAATATGCAACATCTCATGGCTTTCCGTGGAGATAATCCGAGCTTGAGGACAAGCTCCGTTCAAGAGGGGGAGCCTGACGTAGAGCTGGTTGCTGATCAAGGTGTTTCAGATGCGGGGCAAGCTTCGGTTCCACAATCAGCTCCACGGCGTTTAGAACGTTTGAAGAAGAGGACGGGAGCTGTTTGTAACACCGAATTGATGCCGAGCACTATTGCCGAGGTGACTGAAACGAGCTCAGATTGGGTTGAAATCTGACTGGGTGACCCGGAATGGCCCAAGGAGTCGTTTCGATGGTGTTTTGGGCAATTTTTTGTTTTCAGTGGCATTGTCGTAATTTTATAGTTTTAGTGACAGTTTCGTAATTTACTATTTTTCTAGGGGTTTTTTTGCAATTTCTTTACTTTTCCTTTCCGATTAGGGTTAGGTTTTGTTTTGCCTTTAAATTTCATTTTCGGCTGATTGTTTTTCAGACAGTTTTGATGAATTAAAGTTGCCTCTTTTCGGCTTTGCGATTTTCGACTACTTCGAAAATTCGTTTTCGCTTGATTTTAATTTTCATCTTCTAACTACTTGCGTTGAAGTTTGATTAGAAGGAAAATTGGATTAGGTTTTATTTTCGTTTCTTGTTTTGCAAGTTTCTGAACAAGAACGAATATTCAGATTCTGTTTCCGACTGCATCAAGAATGTTCTCAAATCTCAAATTGTATTGATAATAAACTGATTGTAAACTAAATAACACAAAGCCATGTTGATCAAGTGTAGATCTCTTCATCATTAACTCAACATTAAGTAGTTCTTCTTTGCCTAGCACATATGCTATCAATGTCTTCTTTTTTCTTGAATCCTCATACTTGTATTTAAAATAAAAGTTCTTATACAAGGCTTCATTGCTTAGCATCAAATTTCTCTCATTCTTGAAGTGGAAGTCCGTATAAGCATGTTTTCTTCGATAAACTTAATCTTCAATGCATCCTTCCTTTGATGGATTCCATGATGCTCCACCAATGCTACAGTAGCTTGTTGATCCCCATCGATTCCCCTCACCTCTAGAGGATTCATCATAGAATCTCAAAGTCCTACATAGAGAAGAGAATGATCACTAACAGGGCTTTTAAAAAAGTTCGAGGTCGGGTAAATTCGAATCATAAACTTGACTCGTAAAATCATAATTTTTACGTTATTAAATAAATACATATATATATATATATATATTATAGAATTTATACATCATTACAATAAAATAAATATACCAATAAATGTAAGAAACAAAGTCTAAAATCCAAATTTATAATCAATTCTAAATTAAATGTCAAAAAAAAAAAAAAACTAACAAGTTTGAGAAAATTAAAATCCATCCAACATTGTTTAAAACATTAACAATCAAATGCAAATCTCATGAAAACATAAAAGGAAATATTCACAATCAAGATTCAAGAAATTTCATTGCAAGATCATCATCACTAGCTACCTGTTCATCGTTACTATAATCATCATCATCAAACTGAATATCCAAATTATCTTTAGGATTCAAGCGGTTCGAGCTCTCTACATTTTTCACCTCAGGCATGTCATTTTCATCGACTTGAATGTGTGCTTCCTCACCTATTGGACTAAATCCAAACTAATTCTGAGTTGATTCATCATATTCATCACATCGCCATTCATCACTTGAACTAAAGTCCTCAATTTCAAATGAAGGATCGTTCTTTCTGTGTTTATGTTTATTTGTCAACCTCAAATTACACATCACATAAACCAAATCACTCATTTTTTTGTTACTCAAACGATTTCTTCTTTTTGTTTGAACCTACACAAATGTATAAAAGTTAAGAACATATTCAGTATAATATACTTACACTATAATACTAATAAAATAATTAATGCCTATTTTTAATAATATGACTTAACTTACCTTATCAAATGCACTCCAATTGCATTCACATCCAGAAGAACTACAAGTGAAACTCAATATTCTAACTGCAAAGTGTTGTAACTGGCATTGGTCACCATACAAACTCCACCATTTTGTTGGATCCTTTTTATCTCTTGTCATGATTGCCTCCTCAATGTTGAATAAACCCTTTGCATCATGAAAATCATCCATTTGCATGTCTATTTGAATCCTCTCTTCTTTATCAGGCACTAATCTCCTTAAACGTTCATAAAATCCAAGCTTAATATTATGACCGGCATGGAAATCAAGATCATAGTGATATCAAGGATTCAAGAAATATGTTGCAAGATGCAAGAGTTTACTAAGTTGGAGCTCCAAAGTCTCGTCAACAATGTTCAAAACTGGCTCATACCTAGAAATTAGAATAAACAAGACACATTTAGAAACAAATGCATAGAAATTAATAAACATAAATGTAGTATATAGTAATGTATATGTACCTTTTCTCGACATGATTAAAGTTGGACTTAATGTTTTTTCTTCTTCGAGACATTTCTTTATAAATGAATCCCATAGCTGGTACATCCTTTGAATCAACTAATCGCAAGACTTTAACAAGTGGAATAGCAGCGTCAAGTCAAACACCCACATTCTTTCAAAACTAGGAATCCACGATAAATCGAGCCACCAAGAAGGGAAGAAAATTTAATAAACCTCCAAGTGGCTAGAGAAAACATGTTCATTAAAGGAACCCCAAAAGTCAAATAAGAAGTAGCAAACCGAGTTGTAAAAGGTCTAATTAAATCTCTATTATTTGTAAAGTGCCTCAATATACAAATCAATAGAGTTCTTGAATGAAAAAGAGAAGTCACTACTTTTGCTTTTCTGATGGTTGTCTGATGAATTGCAAGTTTTTTCTCAAAATCTTCTAATATCAAGTCAATGCAATGTGTAGCTCTAGCTACCCAAAACAACTTTTTTCTTTTCTCCATCAACATGTGTCCTGGTGCTTTGTATTTTGCAGCATTATCAGTCACTAATTGCTTAATATTCTCTTCTCCCACCATCTCTACCACTTTATCTAACATTTCAAAAAATTTTCTTTTGTTTTAGAAATCTTTGATGCATCAACTGAAGTTAAGAACATAGTGCCTTTTGGACTATTCGCCAAGAAACTGCAAATACATCTCCTCTTTTTATCTGTCCAAGAATCTAACATAATAGAACAACCTTTTTTTTTTCCCATTCAATTCTATACTCCTCAATGGCATGTTCTGTATCTTCTAAATTTTTCTTTAAAAAGTTCACCCTCGTTTTGTGGTAAGATGGAGGCTTAAAGCCAAGACGATGTCTAGCAACAATATCAAAAAAATTTAATGAATTTTGAATTTTTCACACAATTAAAAGGAATGCCAATTGTGTAGAAAAACTTGCAAATATGATTACAAGCATCTTCCCTTAATTCTTTCTTCAACATTTGATTCAAAGTTACTTGACTTTGACTACTACTTCCAACTCTAGAGCTACTACTCTTCCAAAAGTCATTTAAAGTGTTCCTCCCTTTACTTATTTGATTTTGTGATGCTTCTACTTCCTGATCTATTTCAAGATTTGTGTCATCATCAGAGTTATTCCCTGCCCCATACAGTCCCCCTTTTTTTCCTTCTAGCATTTTCCTCAACTTTTGCTAAGATTGACAACATCTTCTTGTTTACTTCATCAGAAATAGATAGATAAGCTTCAACATCAATATGTGTTCCGGCTAAATGATGCTTGGATCGAAAAAATTCCACTAGTAAAAAGTTTATTACAATATTTACACTTTGCTTTTATAGCTTTTCCATCAACATCAATAGCATGTTCCCACCCAATATCAACACGATTCCTACTAGAATTTTTTTCTCTTTGGTGGCATTTCTATGAAGTGAGGTTGTGTTATTTGTTAACCACTTAACACATAAAAATACATTTATAAAACAAATTCAGTCATTCACAATCACATAATACATTATTCAACTTTGAATTTTAATATTATTATACAAGGAGAAGTGTTTCTTTCACCATTGGCATACATAACCCAAAAAGAAAAAAGGCCCAAAAAACAGCATTATGGCAGACATTACAGGACGACAGGATGTGTTTTAGTTCAACTTCAACGTTCACATTTTGTGTGAACAAACATGCAATAGCATCCCTTTGACTAGTAGATAAGGTACCAGGGGCCTGAAATAAGACATTCATTTAGTTCTTGGTTTTTCTTTGCATTTAATGCCCTGAATTTTAACTTTGCTTTGGCAATATAAATCTGTTTCAATTCAAGTGTTCTAAATTGTTGAAGTGTTCAAATATCTCAGTCTCCTCCTATCTCAGACTCATTCAACATGAAAGCTTTAAAAAGGATGAATTTCTAGTTAGGCTGGAGCTTTTTGGTATAGATAGAGAATTGCATTTTTTGCTATCCTTTCCTATGCTTCTCAAAGAGTCTGATATGTTCATGAAGAAACTGGTAGTGTAAACCTAAAAATAAGGCATGATTGTTCCTAGGGAAACAAAACATGGTTTAGGAGAATGAAATTGGATACTAAATAAAATTTATTTTTGATAAGAATGGATAATTGGAACACCGAACACGGGTCAAAAAATTCTTGAAAAAAATGATTCCATGACAGGGTTGCACAATGGGGATTCTCACCGTAGGAAGGAAATTACGCAATTACTTTTTAACCAATCTGGCATGTCAACTTAGAGTTAAAGAAATTAAAGACCACATTTTGTAAGGAGAGGAGACACAAAAAAGACAGACTTACCTCTTTAGCTTCTCTAGCTCAGTCCAAAGGAGAGGCGATATCTTCATATCAGAGTTCAGATGTTCATTTAGCAACCTCAGCACCCTCCCTCATAGAGTCACAGCCAACGCTGAGAAGAAGTTGGGCAGAGGATAGAGAGGCTTCCAGTTCCAGCTCTTTTTATTCTATTTGTAGTTTGCAGGCTCGAAGAAGAAGAAGAGAGCTTTGGATCTGGATTGTGGAGAGTCGAAAGTCGAGATTGGAAGAAGAAGAAGAAGTCGGTGGCTGAGCTGAAGAGGAAAGGAACACCAAGCTGAAGATGAAAGAAACATCTAGTTGGAGTTGAATTCTGATATGATGTCTTCTAATTCAAAATTCCTGGGGTGTAAATGGGTCGGGTCACCATGTTCAAATTGGATCATTTTATTTTCAGCTGGAATTGGGGGAAATGGGTGAACTCGGTCAACTTGCACAATTTTAGCAATTTTATCGAGTTGACTAGCTATTTTACCTAGTTTACCTATTTTTTCGAGTTTGATTCGATTTTACATGTTTATATACTGTAAGATCATAAACTCGTGCGATTTTACGAGTTAAATCATGATTTTAACAACTCTGATCACTAACATGGATTGAAGAACCAAAAGGATAGTTATCAACTAACTCCAATTTATCCTTCATGGAGGTTAAAACTTGGTTATGCCTTACCATACCATTCTTTAAAGGTGGTGGTCTCTCCTTGATTGATATGTATTCCATTTCCACTACAAAAGCTCATTAGAAGAAATAACATGGATAAGGAATACACACACATTAAGGCAACAAGGAAAACAAGTTCTATCACTCAAAGCCCAAGACATAAATTCCATTGGTCTCTGACCCCATAAACCATGATATGAAGGTTCTTTAAACCTTAAATTCATAGTCATTAAGCTCAAGAAACAATCCCTTAACATAGCTTTTACATGCCCTCCATCAAAATCATCAAACATATGTGTGAAATAAATAAGAACATGGCCCTCAAATATGCTAGAATTCAAACTATCATCAAGATGGTTAGCTTTGTACTCATTCAAAAACAGGGGATTTTTCATAATCTTCCAAAATATGAACATATCTCTATTCATGGTATAAAAAATAAATCATATCATCATGTAATTCCACCAAACATGCCAAATGGTGATTTAGCTCATAGTCATCACATTGTTGTTATCAACTTGAAGCCCATCAACATCAATAAAGATCAAAATTCTCATCATGACACTGACATATTCTTACACAAGAATTCAACAAGTATTCACCAATGAGCATAGGCTTCTTTTTCATATGTAGTCCTATCACATGCTTCCTAACAAGACATCCAAGATTCTAGGACTATCATATCTCACATATTCAACTTCATGATTCTTAAGATTCAACAACTTATAGGATTTATCCTGCTTGGAACAATTAAGAGTACATAAAGAACCTCTCCTAAGCATGTCATCATGGGTCTCATAAGCTTTGAATCTAAGAACCATAAAATGAAATAGAATCCAAGCATTCATGTTGATATCACACTCTTGAAATTTCACAATTTCAACTAGGATCAATCCTTCAACAGGACATGCTTCATCAACAATCTTCAATAAGCAATTACTCTCAATAAGCATAGACTTAATCCTCACAACAGTCACAATCTCAAATAGGATAAACAAGAATTGAGAATCAACAATGAGTATGCACACTAGACCACAAAGATAAAAATTATTATTAACGATTGCAATCAAAGATCCACAATACTTGACCATCTAAAACAAATTTTGTGAGTCTATTCAAATAGGTTCCAAAGATTCTCTCATTCAAGCACTTCAAGCAATTCAATTCATGAGACTATAACTCTAAGCTCTTTCTATGAAGATCAATGGTTAACAAGTTATATATAAAATTCATAAGCATAAACAAATTATCTCTTCCTGGCAAAGAATCAACATGCTCATAGAATTCGTTATATTCAACTTGTCTTCCAACATTAAGCACAATATCACAAGTATGAACTTCGTCAAAAGATTCCCTAACAAGATCAATATCTAACATCTCATTCAAAAAGCCCTTAGAAATATACAATTTATTTCCACTAGTCAAGGAATCTTTAGGCTTCAAAGAATAAAAAAGAACACCATGTTCACATAAATCATAAGCATTAACAAAGTCATACTTGACCAAAGAAATCATTCTTTCATGCTCCAATTTCAGCATTTTATCACCAAGTGTAGAGATGACAGTATACCACTTTAACATGTCACTCATTACCATGTTGTCCTTGCCTTCCTTCTCCACGAGTAGGCCTTCAAATTCCTGAAAGTTAGGCACAAGAACACTAGAAAATGCATGGTCAATGTCAGAATTGGCTGTCGAAATCTCCTTGTTCATCTTGAAGATCAAGGCACTCTCATTTTCTCTTTCTTTCCCATAAGCATTATCATTTCCTTCACCCTAATCTTTTCTTTCAATGACTCTCATTTCTTTTTCAATCACAATCTCATTTTTCCACTCATTTTTCATTTCATTTTGCCTCTCAAGAAGTTTTTCAATCTCAAGCTCTCCTTTTTCTTTTTCTCTCTCATTTTCCACAATGGAAACCTCTTCTTTCACTTCATGGGACTCTCATCCATCATTTTTCAATTTTATATGTTGAGCTTCCAATTCAACGAGTGTCACTTGATCATTTTATCCCATAACTTCACATGAGAACTCTTGAACTTGCTCATTTCCAGTAATTTCATGAAGACCCATTTCACCGTTAACTTCATTGGTAATTGAGGTGTCTTCATTTCTAGGCTCCAAGCTCTCCCATGTTTGGTAATAAGAAGTTTTATACCCATATTCATTGCACTTAGTTGATGAAGAAGTGACATGACTTGAGCTTTCATAAAATCTTAAATTTGATGACTTCTTTTTCTCCAGGTTTCTTTCAACTTGGATGGCCATTTGTACCATTTCTTCAAGATCAACAAAAAAGTGTGGTGCTACTCTTTCTTTAATCTCCTTTCTGTACCCTTTGAGAAATAGCCATTGAAGCTTCTCTATCCTTGTTAGCCAATTTGCACACCCACGTATGCTTGTCGTTGGCAAGTAATAAAGTGATCAAACAAGTATTGTCGCACGGAGAGTTTATGAATATAAACAAGTACCAATCACTAACAAACAATTTTCTTCCAAGTCAAAGGAATCAAAAGGTTGAATTTTTGAGATTTAAAACTAAAACAAAGCAGTAAAAATATATTAGAAAAGATTAATAAATAAGAAGCTTAGGATTACAATTTCATCAAAGACAAATTTAAGTGAGAAAAATCATTTTCAACATATAATAAAATACCAAATGATCCACTCAATCTAATCAATTGATGATCACTAAACAAGAGCCAAGAGAATAGATTTACAAAGAAATAAGGTTAATCAACTCAATGCAAATGATCAAACATGTAGAATGCAAGAAAATAGAAGATTGGCATTTCATCAAACACCTTGAGGACAAAGATTGTGATATCAAATTTACATATGTAGTTCAATAATTCAAAGCCTTTGATCTTCAAATTGGCATAAACGATAGGAAATTCAATCCCAATTCTTCAACCAATTAATCTCTACCTAACAATAGTTCAATAGCACAAGAGATATGAACTTGAATTCAACAAACCCAATGGTTTTTCACTCTTTTTTTTTTTGGCACTTTTGTGCAGAATTTTTTCTATGCTTTGTTTTTTTGAGCTTTTGATCTTTCTTTTTGGAGTTTTCTTTTGTAGAGACAGACTATAGAAGTAGACACACCAAACATATAGAATTAGCCCTGATTTTTGGCCCTAGGCTTAATTCCGACAATCACAAAGACATCACAAGAGAGGAATTAAGGTAAATGTAAACAACAAAACACAAATCACATAGGATCATAAGATTTCAAAGAAAAAAAATATGATCTTGACACTTGAAACAAGAAAACAAGTAAAGATAGGCAAACCTTTGGTGACAAGATTTGGATGAAGCTTGTTCGGGTTCATACATACAAGAAATCAATCAATGAAAAAGATAGGACTCATCAAAGGTTCAAATGTAATTAGATTGACAGTTCTTGGTAATTCAACAACAACTAATCCCTTGATTTGGTAGACAATTCAATACCTCACCCCAAAGTGATTGAATGCCCTAAACGAAGTGTCTGAAGAACCCTAAGAGGAACTCTCAAGGGCACTCATGAAAGTTCATGCTTGATCTTTAAAAACTCATCACCCAAAGTGTTTACATGTTTGTGGATTTTTTTCTTTGTTTTTTTTACAAAGATAAGGAACTATATATAGTCTCAAAGCCCTAAATTATCCTAATAATTTGTGGATGGGGTTTAAAGACATGATTACCCTTAAAACATATAAAAAATAACAAGAAGAAAGCATCAAAAATCAAAGTAAAAGAAAATAGAGTCAGAGCTACCAGTGGCCATCCGATGTCGGATGGTGCACCGGATGTCTCATGGAATGCCTCCTCTTCTTGATTTGTGCTGAGCCTGCACTGGATCCCGCTTGGATCAAAAAATCCTTGCTTCTTCTTCACCCTTTGTTCCATGCCTTGTCTTGCTATCAATTTGCAGTCTTTGTGGACTTGAAATAGGGTTAATCACATTTCCAAGCCTTCAAACTCCTCAAAGACCCTTCATTGTTGCAAACATGGAAAACTTCTTTGATGGCTCAACTTGATCAAGTGTAGATCTCTTCATCATTGCTTCAACATCAAGTAGTTCATTTTTGTCTTGAACATATGCCATCAATGTCTTTTTTATTCTTGAATCCTCATACTTGTATCTAAAATACAAGTTCTTGTATAAGGCTTCATCGCTCAGCATCAAATTTCTCTCATTCTTGGAGTGGAAGTCTGAATAAGCATGTTTTCTTCCATAAACTTCATCTTCAATGCATCCTTCCTTTGATGGCTTCCATGATAGCTCCGCCAATGTTAAGGTAGCTTCTTGATCCATATCACCTGGAGAATGCATTTGACCGGCATTGGTGATATTTTATCTCTAGAGTAGATTAGTTTAACAAGTGCTTCAACGATTGACGATGCCGGTGTGCAAGTCGCGTGATAGACCGGGCATTCTCTAGAACCAATCGGTAGTGCAAGGCTAGAGGACTAGCAATGGCTATCAAGCTTGGTAGCCCCTGGTTCTTCTAGGTCTTTGTCCCTTTCTTGTTCTTCTTGTGTCCTTCTCTCTCCAAACTTGATATTCAAGCTTTCATCTATATAAGAAAAAGTTTTATCTACTTGGAATTCATCTTTAATATAATCTTTGGAGCTCAAATGAAGTTTATCTTCTCGTTCTTGGACAAATTGAATCATCAACTGTCGTAGTTTGTTCGCCCTCAAACAAGTTATCGGTTCTTGAGGAGTCCTTTGTATGTCAACTCCATCATTCCCCTTCTCATATACATGTTTCGTCCTCAAATCTAGATCATTTGCATCAAAAGGAGAAAGATCACTAACATTATACTCACTTGGGAGATTGATTTTGTAATCAATATTGTCATTAATTTTCTCAACAACTTGGAAAGGACCATCTCCTCTAGGATCCAACTTGGACTTGCAAAGATTGAGAAATCTTTCTTAACAGATTTGTAACCAAACCCAATCTCCAACATTGAAAATCATAAGATGTTTTCTTCTATTATGCTGAGCTGCATATCTCTTTGATTACTCTACAATA
This sequence comes from Parsonsia alboflavescens, assembly GCA_028571225.1. NCBI lineage: Eukaryota > Viridiplantae > Streptophyta > Magnoliopsida > Gentianales > Apocynaceae > Parsonsia > Parsonsia alboflavescens. The sequence goes on along the minus strand of JAOXNR010000067.1, from coordinate 779 downwards.
TTTGCCTTTGCTTTAGCATGAATACTCCTAGTTAAATCTGCCCTTTTATTTCCATCCAAACTTGTTAGTTCATTAATTGGTAAAGGAACAAGATCTAATTGAGTTAAAGGATTGAAACCATAAACCAATTCGAAAGGTGAAAAATGAGTAGTAGAATGCACACAACGATTGTATGCAAATTCTATAAATGGTATGCATTCTTCCCATGATTTCATATTCTTTTTTATCACAGTTCCTAGTAAAGTTCCCAATGTTAGTTTGAGAACTTCAGTTTGACCAGTAGTAGAAAACAACAATTTAGTATCCAACATTCCCGACAAAAACACCCCAAAAATGACTCAAAAACCTGGCATCACGATCACCAACAATACTCTTAGGAGTTCCATGGAAAAGCACAACCTCTTTGAAAAATAAATCGGCAACATAAGTTGCATCATCAGTCTTATTACATGGAATGAAATGTGCCATTTTGGAAAACCTATAAATAACCAAAAATATAAAATCTTTTCCTCTTTTTGATCTAGGCAATCCTAAGATAAAATCTGTAGAAACATCAATCTAAGGCGCATGAGAAATTGGTAGGGGCATATACAGACTATGAGGATGAACTTTAGATTTAGCTTTTCTACATGCAATGCAATTAGAACAAATCATGATAACATCCCTTTTCGAATGTGGCTAAAAGAAATGCTCCTTTAATATATGATGTGATTCACTTGAATTATGGTTGGAATTTCAACATCCATCTATCCAAACCCAAGGTCACTCATAATCTGAAA
>JAOXNR010000066.1:0-11615 GCA_028571225.1 Parsonsia alboflavescens | reverse complement strand
ATTAATTATTTGGGCTTGAATAAAATTAATTAGTTATTTTATTTAGTCTTATAATTAATTTGGACTTAAGTCCATAATATTAATTATTGTTGGGCTTGAATAAAATAATGAAGTGGATATTTATTTTTATTAGTCTTATAATTAATTTAGACTTAGGTCCACGAGATTAATTATTTAATGGACTAAGAATAAAATAAATAATGGGCTTTAATTAAAGAGTTAGAATAATTATGTTGAGTTCATAATCCACTGAATAATTATTGGACCTTTAATTAAATAAAAGGATTGTTGGGCTGTTGGGCTCTTGGCCCATCCCATATTTCTAATTTAGTTATTTAATGGATTATTTATTAATCCTGTAATAACAAGAATAAAAACGATCATTCTAAAACCCTATAAAATTAGAACAAATGTGATTTTTCTCTCTGTAGAAAAATTACAAATAGTTTGTTTTTCTTCACTCCACGTACAGAGATTCTCCGGTTTTCCATTTTCCTTTCTGTTCACCCAGACATATAGGGAATAGATTGGAAGATCTTATGCATAGTAGATCAAGAAGTCCAGATCCATTCCGTAGGACAGATCTCCGAATCTTCAAATCAGGTATCGTTCTCAACTTCTTTATGTGAGAATTTTTATAAAATCTTGGGACTTCGGATTCATTTCCTCCTGGATTTGGGATCCGGTTCCCTTCACTAGGATCCGTAGGATTAATAGAGTTACTAGAGTCAGTATTCTTAGTTATTAGCTGTCAAAATTCTTGAGCAAATCTGATATGTGAGTAGGTTGTTTTCTTGATATTTGCCCTCATTGCTGGTCTAAATTGGTGATTAATTGGTTCCATGGCCTAAATTGGTGAGTAAAGGACTTTTGTTTTAATTTATTTTTACCTAATCGTGTTCGTTAACATAAATTGCTTATTTTTGTTTATGTCATAATGATCATACTGCAATGCTACATAGTTGTGCTTCACTGTGATCATTGTTAAATTCAATTGTGGCTCCCATACAATTTATATGTTTTCTGTGCTATGATTGATTCTATAATCTAGTATCTCGCTCAACTAAAAACAGAGTTCATGATTTGTGAAGGCTACTTTTGTGATTTGTCCTATAGTATTTTCCTGTATCTTATTCTTCATTGGCTACGAATATTTGGTTTCTATCTGATTTTGAGAAACTTGTATGTGTAGTGATGAGCTTTTTGTGGTTTTCTTTTCTCCCCTTGTTTTTGATTTTTAGCAGGAAGACTACTATTAATTAATAGATTTGTATTCTATGATAATGACAAATTAGGAATGGTGAATAGTTCTGTTTGGGAGTTTTGGAATCTATTCAAGTGTTTCTACTTTTTCTTATAGTATTTTCCTGTATCTTTCAAGACTTAGTATTCTAAGTTATGAACTGTAAATGAAAAGATCAAAAACATATCAATAGTACAAATGAACTATATATCAATTTCACTCACATAGTTTTAGTAACTCAAGTGTCATATTGTGAAGTAACAAATCAGAAAAAGAAAATACTCTTTTGGTAGCATGATAGGAGAAACAAAATCCTTGACCAGTGGAGAAAGTAGAAGTCTACGCCCATAGAGAAGGAGATATTAGATGAGAAATCTTAACAACATTAAACTCTCTAGTGCTTGTCCCTCATTTGTTTCAAACGATGCTGTCCGAATTGAGTTTCTTAGCAGGGCTATAAATATATATATATATTTATATATTTATATATATATATGTATTTATGTATATAAAGTTATTTTGATAGTTCAAAACTTTGATAATATAAAAGAATCTATTCTTGTTCCTTGTGCTTTAAATCAAATATGTTTGTGTGTATATATATATACATATAATTTGGCATTTTTTCATGACATAATTTTTAAAATAATATAAGAAGTTATTATATATAATATGTAATATCCTAACCATCCTTTAAATCACACATATATATACATATGAATATATATATATATATATATATATATATATATATTTGTGTATATATATAAATAAATATATAGTCAGATTTTATTGAAATGAATTAAGTCAACTAATTTTTTTAAAACTTGTACAAGACAAAATGGGACATTAAATTTCTGATGGATAGAGTATAATTTTACCTTCAAGATTATAGGGATATGGACACCAACTTGTAATTCAGAAAAAACAAAAAGCCCTAGCAGTTTAACTTGTAATTTAGAAAATGAATTTTCAAATTTTTGAAGTATTTGTAGATAATTAAAAATTAATTTTATTTATTCCATAATAAATTAAATGGAATAAATAAATAAATATATTCAACCAATTAATATATGATTCTAATCTAGAGTTTCCATCTTGAAAATGTGAAGATTCTAGAAGGAGCATATTATCTGAATCTTAAAAATACCTTCCATTTATTACTGGTTCAATTTCGAACAGAGAGAGTATAATTTTGCCTTCTAGATTATAGGGATTTGGACACCAACTTGTAATTCAGAAAAAACAAAAAACCCTAGCAATTTAACTTGTAATTCAGAAAATGAAATTTCGAATTTTTGAAGTATTTGTAGAAAATTAAAAATTAATTTTATTTATCCCATAATAAATTGAATGGAATAAATAAATATATTCGACCAATTAATTAAATGATTCTAATCAAGAGTTTCCATCTTAAAAAATGTGAAGATTCTAAAATAAGCATATTCTCTGAATCTTAAAAATACATTCCATTTATTCAAGGTCTTCATTCCCATGAATTGGTTAATTAATTGATAAATTAGACAATCAATGGTGATTGATATGACTATCATAAATGGTGTCATCCTATACCCTATATAAAGGGTTCTCTTGAGAGATGAAAAACACACCAAGAAGTCATTAAATCTTTATGAGAAAAAGACCTCTCAAGTCATCTTCAAAGGTTGTCCCCAAAATTTCTAGGAGTTCTTCATCAAAACGAGGAATCAAAGCTTCGATAAGCCTCCATCAAACCAAATCAAGTGCTCATGAAGAAAAACTCGTTTGATCTTAGATTAAGCATTTGTGCCCTCGACTCAACGTTTTTCCACCACCAAAAAAAAAAAAAAAATCGAATGATTTGCCTACGGAGAATTTTGTACCCATTTATTACATTTATTTTTGTTTCCATTTTGTTGTCTTATTTGTTGACAGATTTTGTATGAAAAAATTTTGGCACATCTAGTGAGACATCTCAACCTTCCATCTCTTCTTTTCAACTCAAGTTCAAATCAAAGTTCAACTGCCTTCATGTCAAAGTCCACCAGTTCAATGGCTTCTAAAGTTGGAGACTCCCATGCATGCTTACACGGAGGAAAGCTCATGCCTTCACAAAGATCGAGGGACAAAACAAGGGAATGAAAAATGTCAACTTCAACTATGAGGAAATTTTGTGGATTTTGCACTTCAAGTTTTGGGCAAGACTTTGCAACCATCATTAGTTGAAAATTCAACCGCCTCTTCTATGGTGTCCGTGATGATGACAAACATCGAAAATTTGGACAATCGACTAGAAAACATGATAGTATTGGTTGAGACAAGAACAAGACGTGCATATTGCTCAGCTAATGACTAATCTAGATGGAAAGGAAAATACAAGTTAACCTTCTCCACACAAATCGAAAGTTCAAAGCAAGGTGGAAGTCTTGAACAAGGTGGAAACCTTGAAGCAAGACATCCAAATCTAGTCTAATGGACTTTTCCCTATTGATAAATTGAGGGATTTTGTCATGGGGACGATTAAAGAAAAGTATGAGAGCAATGACAAGTACACTTAGGCTTGGGCTAAGCCATATACACAACGGATAAACAACTTGAGGATGCCACTGGCTATCAACCACCAACATTTCAATAATTTGATGGGAAAGGGAATCCCAAGTAGCAAGCGGCTCATTTTATCGAGACGTGCAACAACATAGGAACTTATGACAATCTTCTTGTTAAGCAATTTGCTTGGTCACTTAAAGGAAATGCATTTGACTGGTACACTGATCTTGAGCCAAATTCCATCAATAGTTGGGAGGATCTAAAGAGTGAATTTCTCAATCTATTTTACAACACAAGGCAGATTGTTATTATGGCGGAGTTGACCAATTCTCGCCAAGAAAAAAATGATCCTTTGGTGGATTACATCAACAAGTGGAGGAATGCAAGTCTCAACTACAAGGAACACCTAAGTGAGTCATCTACCACAGAGATGTGCATTCAAGGCATGAATTGAAGTTTGTAGTACATTCTTAAGGGAATTCTCCCAAGAACATTTGATTAATTGGCAACATGTGCTCATGATAAAAAGTTAAGTATTTTTGCAAATGGGGCTCAAGGCACTTGTCCAAGAACCCTCCAAAAGTAAAGAAAAACAAGAATTCATAAAAGGGGCAAGTTTTCTCCAAAAGAAGAGACAAAGGAATTCATGGCGACCAGCTCTCCAGTTGAAGTAACTATCAAGGTTTCCAACAAAGTCTCTAGGAAACTCTATCAATCCCAACAAAGGCAAACCAAGAAGTTGACTTTAGAAGAGATGAGAGCAAAGGAATATCCTTTCAAAAACTTTGATGTTCTTCTACATTTGATGATCTCATTGGCTCCAATCTTATTGAGATGCCAAAAATAAAAAGGCCCGATGAAGTCGGACAAGTCAATCATCCTAACTATTGTAAATATCATCGCATAGTTATCTATCCAATTGAAATGTGCTTTGTATTTAAGGATAAAATAATGCATTTGGCTTGCCAAGAAAAGATACTCCTCAAGGATGACAAATTTAAACCTAGCGTGTATTTCTTTTGAAGATATGCCATTCACAATCAAGTTTTGAGGTTTCAAACCTATAGTGGTTGGTTCCAATGAAAATATTTTTTCTTTGAAAAAGATAATGGACTCTCCATCAGGCAACGTAGTCCATTCAAAGTCCGAAGATGGTATCGAAGGCTAGACAATGTTAAATGAATGAAAAGGTTGAGGAAAAGGTCTTAACTAACGAAGCAATAGTGTATAAAGAAAAATGTTATCAATGAAAGAGAAATCAAGCCTACAAAAAAGGTGTCAAGAAATTTTTGGAAACCAAGATCACCCATCACACTTGATGATTTTCTCCCCAAGGAATTTGTTGAAGAAAAAGTCTCATGCTATGCAATTGATGAAGAAGAAGCTAATAAGACCGAAGCTAGGATAGAGACTGAAGAAAATCTATCTGCAAGTTCTTCTACATATGCAATTGAAATAACATTCAGTGACCATGACTTACTCCCTGGCTCCAATCCTCATAATAGTCCATTGTTCATGGTTGGATATGCAAAGGTGCAAAGAGTTAACAGGATATTGTTGGATGGTGGTTCAGCTGTCAAACTCCTCCCTTTCAAATGCTTAAAGAACTTGGGGTCCCTACTAAGGAGTTATCTCAAAGTTGCCTTATGATTCAAGAATTTAATCAAGGGGGCAAAGAGCTATGGGTACTCTAAGGCTTGATTTGATGATTGAAGACATGACTTCAACTACATTGTTTCATGTCATAGATGTAAAAAATTCCTACAACATGCTCCATGGGAGGCCTTAATTGCATGAAAATGTAGTGGTCCCCCATCTACCCTTCACCAATGCTTCAACTATTGTAGAAATGGAACCACAAAAAAGGTAGTTTCTGATACAAAGCCATTTAGTGAAACAAAAACACACATTGTTGATGTTTGTTGCAAAAATTTAGGGATAATGTCAAGAAGAGAAAGTTAGTTCTCAAATATGTCCCAAAAACGACTAAGAAATAAGGGGAGTCTTCTCTTGCTAAGTCCAAAGGTTTGCAAGATCTTATTATACTCTCATGAATTGACCCTATTAAACTTGATGATGCTCTCAAAGGATTCGTGCGAGCGAAGGAAGGTGCCAAAATTGAACATTGTGAACTTCCGACTATACATAGAAAAGAAGGGTTTGATCCAAATTCTTACAAGCACTTTACCAAGGCTGGATGTAACCAAGATAGTTGTAAGTAACTAGATAAAGTAACCCAAGAAGCACAAGATGTTAGATAAAAAGGGACTCCAAACAAAGGATTGGATAGGTATACTTTGCTACCTGGTCTTGGATACAAGTCTCCAACCCCACTATGAATCACCATAAGAAGGGTTAATATCCAGTATATTGTTGTGGAAGATGAAGAAAAATGTAAACATGAGCCTATTTTGGATGGGTTAGAAAGTGAAAAGCCTCGTGTTTCTATTTTTGATAGGTTGGGACCTTGAGGAAACAAATATGCAAGAAAGTATATTTTCCAAAGGCTTCAAGTCGACACCTCTTCGAGGGAAATTCATAAAGTAAAGATAAGTCCAAATTTTGAAACAATGTGTTGCAGTAGAATTCTTTCGAGAACGAAATGAAAAACTACTCAGGTTATAAATTGTGGAGAAGTATTAAAAGCTAAACAACACATAGTGGGGCAAACAAAAGTGCAGGAAGAAGAATATGAAGAAAGTGTGAGCTCTTCATATCACTTCGCCATCATTGAAAAGGATTTTCCTAAGACGGAAGATTTAGAAATTGCTCCTTTTGAGTTGGAAGAAGGCACAAAAGCCATACTTGATGAATTCAAACAAGTCAATCTTGGAGCTGCTGATGGTTCATGCACAATATTTACAAAAATGCTCTATTGACACCTGAGAAAGAAAGGGAATACATTGAGCTATTTGAAGAATTAAACGATCTTTTTGCATGGACATACAAGGAAATGTTTGGCTTAGATCCTAAGATCGCAGTTCATCAATTAGGGGTAAAGCATGGAGCCAAGCCCGTTACCCCGGCACAATGTCTCTTTCGCCAAGATTTGATCCCTTTTGATAGAAGTGGAAATCAACAAATTTATTGAGATAGGGTTCATTCATGAAGTCAAATACCTAACTTGGATCTCAAGCATTGTTCCTGTATGAAAGAAAAATGGATAAATATGAGTATGTCTCCATTTTAAATACCTGAATCATGCTTGTCTTAAAGATGACTCCCTTTCCTATCACAGAATTGATGATTGATGCAACTATTGGTCATAAGGCCTTGTCATTCATGGATGGATCGTCGAGTTACAATCAAATAAGAATGTCACCCAGAGACAAAGAACTTACTTATTTTGCATTTGTTTCTATAGGGTGATGTCATTTGGTTTAAAGAATGATGGGGCTACATACCAATGGGCAATGTAGAAATTTTTTGATGATATGTTACACAAAGAATGGTGAATGCTATGTAGATGACCTGGTTGTCAAGTCCCGTGAAAAAGTTGACCATTTATAAGATTCAAGGAAGGTCTTTGAGAAATAAAGAAAGTATAAATTGAAGATGAACCCATTGAAGTGTGCATTTGGAGTTCGTTTGGAAAAATTCCTTGTCTTTCTTGTGCGGCAACACGGTGTAGAGATTGATCAGTGAAAAATTGATGCCATCCTAAAATTGCTTAGGCCTAGTAACATTCGTTAACTCAGGAGTCCGTAAGGAAAGTTGGAATATCTCCAAAGGTTTATTCAAATTTGGTTGGACTTTGTCAACACTTTAGCCACTTAATAAAAAAAGACACTTCATTCAAATAGAATGAATCATGTGATAAAGCTTTCGAGAGTATCAAATCTTATCTCATGAATCCTCCGATTTTAACTGCATCTATACTTGGAAAGCCATTGATAATGTATGTCTCTGCCAAAGAGAGTTCCGTGGATGTTTTTCTTGCTAAAAAAAATGAAATCCAGAAAGAAAATGCCTTGTGCTATTTGAGTCGAACGAACGAGAATGAGTTAAATTATGTTCCAATTGAAAAGCTTTGCTTAGCCCTAGTATTTGCATTTCAGAAATTGAAGCATTATTTCCTATTGCATACTGTGAGGCTTGTTTCAAAAGTGAATATCATCAAATTTGTCATCTCTAAACCCCGTGTTGAATAATCGGTTGGCTAAGTGGTACCTGTTAATGTAATAATTTGAAATCATTTATATTCCTCAAAAGGAGGTGAAATGGCAAGCTTTAGCTGATTTTCTTGCTAATCATCCTATCCCCATTAAGTGAGAGTTAAGCGACTAGTTACATGATGAGGATGTCCTTGTTGTAGAAGTACTGATTCCTTGGAAAATGTATTTTGATGAAGTCGCACAATATGATTGGGCAGGGGTTGGTATAATATCTATTACAACCAAAGGTGACATGTTGCTCTATTCCTTTGCTTTGACTCATAAATGCTCCAATAATATGGCAGAATGTGAAGCACTCATACTTGGGCTGGAAGTCGTTGTAGAAATGAAGTAGCATCAACTCAAAGTATATAAGGACCTAAAACTTGTGATTCACCAATTACTTCGTTCATACAATGTCAAAAACTCCGAATTGGTCCCTTGTCACAATTATGCTAAATTGCTCATAAATTGGCGAGGAGATGTCAAATTCATATTTGCTAGAGTTGGGTTATGCCTCCCATAGTAAGGCAAGAAGAAAATGAAGAAGGTGAAATTCATTTTGTATTTGCTTATGAGGTAGAAAAGGATGATTGGGGCCAACCTATCATTGATTATCTTAAGCATGGAAAGTTGTCAAGAGATCCCAGGAGAAAAATTGATATCAAATGTTGAGCTGCTCATTTCATTTGTTGCGAAGGTACACTTTTCCGACGTTCATTTGAAGGTGTCATTCTATGGTATCTCGACGAAGCAAAAACTCTCCAAGCAATGGAAGAATCCCGATCTTAAATTTGAGGAGTATATTTGTCGAGTTCCAGGCTGCATTTTCAAATCAAATTAAAGAATGGGGATATTATTGGCCTACAATGGTGAAAGACTGCATGGATTATGCATTAAGATGTGAAGCTTGTCAACTTCAAGGAACTATATTCATTGGCCACCAGAACCTCTTCATCCAACCATCACTTTGTGGCCTTTTGATGGATGGGCCTTTGCCAAAATCATCCACTAATCATTTGTATATCTTGGCTACTACGGATTATTTCACCAATGGATGGAAGTTGTGGCTTTGAAATAAGTAAAGAAAGGGACGGTTGTTGATTTAATCACAGTAAATATCGCGGTTCACAATCACCAACAATGGAAAGTCATTTTCCAACAAGTTGATGGATAAACTTTGTGAAAGTTTTGGGTTCAAGCAATGCAATTCGCCATGTACTATGTAGCTGCCAATGGACTTGTCGATGCCTTAAATAAAACTTTGTGTAGCTTGTTGCAAAAAGTGGTGAGCAAATCAAATAAAGATTGACATCAACGAATTGGAGAAGCACTTTTGGCATATAGAACAACATATCGAACTCTAACTCAAGCCACTCCATATAGTTGGTGTATGGTGTATAAATGGTTCTCCCACTTGGGCAACAAATACTTTATTTGAGGATTGCTATGGAAGAGGAGCTCACTGAGGAGAAGAATGCTCAGTTAAGGTTGGAAGAACTGGAAGCGCTTGATGCGAAGAGGTTAAAAGTGCTTGGAGTGCTATCTAGCCCGGATGCTTGAGCTTTCAATAAAAAAGTGCATCCACATTCGTTCCAAGTTGGTGATTTGATGGTTGCTGTAAGAAGACCAATCATTATATCGGGCATAAGCCAAAGAAGTTCACCTCCCAATGCGATGGTCCATATGTTGTGCCAGAAGTTGATTCAAATGACTCCTACAAGATAGTTTCTGAAGATCAATTGAGAATTGACCCGCTCAATTAAAAATTTTTAAAGCGGTAATACGCATAAAATCAAAAAAGGAATGCTGTTCGACACACGAGATTAAAATATATGCTACTCCTGAACTGTGAAAGCCAGACTTGAATGGCCAGAGCCATGCTCAGAAGCATAGCCGCATGAGGGTGGTAATGAAAAAGAAACAAAATTTGGTTAGAAGTAATAATTTTATTATAAATTTTCATTTAGTACTTTTGGCTTATCCTAGAAATTTAAATTTTTATTTCAACATCTTTTAGCCTACCCTAAAAATTCTTAATGCCTTATGCATAATTTTTGGAAATAATATAAAAGCCCACTTTTTTTTTTTGTGAAAAGAAACTTTCTTATTCAATTATAGTTCCTAAATTTTCACCAGAAACTCTTCCATTTAACAAAGAATATATATATACATATATATATATATTTTTATATATATATTTATATATATATATATAAACACATGTATATATATTCCCGAAAATGCTACATTCTGATAAATGAGTTTTTCCATCAATCTCAAGAATCAAGAGAAAATCACAGCTCAAGATTATTTGGTAAGAAAAATACATATTTTTTTACTAATCTATATTATTTATCTAATAAATTTCAACATTTAACATTATAAAATATTATGGCTTAAATTTTTGGTCATTTTTTAAAAATTTATTGAATTATTTGTTTGGTTTTTGCATTGAAATAAAGAATCCCCTTTTATCCTATAAATTTGCTAATGAACCTCAAATTGATATAAACTTGTATTAGAAGTAAAGGTAGATAATGAATTAATCATTCCAAAAATTTCAAACTATGAATTCACGATCACTTGTCAGTTATATATATAAATATATATATATATGTATGTATGTATGTATACATAAAATAATATTATTTATATATGTTTTTTAAAAAATAAATTATACACGATTGATCAGTAGTGCCCCTCATAGCCTCTGCGGCCCAACTCCGCCACTGGTTATGTTATTGTTTAAAACTTATACAATTAAAAATATTTATGTTAAATATATATTTAATAATATATAAAAGAAGATACATCTCCTAATAGATGATAAAAAGCCGTGAAATGCACCTAATAGTAGTTGTATTAATGTAAATAACAATATTATTATTAAAATTAAAAAGTAATAATAAACAAAAGACGTATCTCTTGCAAATTAATATATACTCTAAATACCATTCAGAAAATTAAAAGTCAATATAAATGATAAAATGTAGTAAGTCAATTTAGCATTTCCACTTGTCTAAATGAGTATGTTTTTCTAAAATATAAAAACTCAAAAAACAAAATCATAGAATCCTACTGCATAATTTTTGTTTACCAAAAATTAATTTCAAAAGAATATATTTTGTATTTCTAAAAACAATTATTTTTCAAAATATATTTAAAAAACTTCAAAAAACCTAGTTTGTTTATTAAAGTATGAATTGATAATTTTATTATGCGTTGTTTGTTAAAATATGAGTTATTCAATTAAAGAAAAACTTGAGCATGAGATAGAAAGAATAAAACATAGGTTGGAAATGTTTTTTAGAAAAAATAAGATACAAGCCAAGTTAGAAATGAAAGATAAAGATAAAAATATTAGAGTAATACCTATGTGATATAACCCAGAAGATCAGAAAGAATTTAAAATTCAGATATAAGTACTCAGTAATAAGAAAATGAATAGAGCTAGTAAATCTTCTCATAACTCATCAACTTTTATGGTTAGAAACTATGTAGAAATAGTGAGAAATAAAGATAGAATGGTAATTAATTATAAAAGCTAAATGATAATACTATATTTGACGGATTCTTTCTACCGCATAAAGAAAAGCTTAATAAATTTAACAAAAAATAAAAAGATATTTTCTAATGAATTAATCATTCCAAAAATTTCAAACTATGAATTCACGATCAATTGTCATTTA
>JAOXNR010000065.1:0-11615 GCA_028571225.1 Parsonsia alboflavescens | reverse complement strand
GCGAGAGAGAGAGAGAGAGAGAGAGAGAGAGAGAGAGAGAGAGAGAGAGAGAGAGAGAGTTGTGTTTGGACCATTTTGCATGCATATTAACATTTCGCAAATTTAAGAGGGTGTTGGTGAGATTTAAACTTGGGACCTATGGTCTACGTCCTCCAAACTCTATCCATTGGGATATCCCTGAAGGGACATAATCTTTCATATTCAATATATATAACTTTTGTATTTATCAAACATAATTTTTCATATTCAATAAATACCACTTTTATATTAACCAACATAATTTTTTATATTTTTATGAAGACGCCTCAGTTGAAAACAGTTTTTTTTAGTAACTTATGATTAATTAACCGTTGCCTCTTGAATTATGTATTGGAAAAGGCGGAGGGGGAGCGGACAAGAGAAAGAATAACTTTTATTTTTCCATTGAGTAATTATATGTTGCATGACTCAATCTTTTGCCTATTGGAAGCTTCGGTCTCTAATTTTTATTTTTGGTGCTTTTAATTCTCAAATAGTTTTCATTTGGATGTTTTGATCCTTTACATTGGATTCTTGGAAAAAAAAAGGTTGGAATTTATATGTGAATGATTTATTATGAGATTATATTTAATATTTGAAAGAAATTTTACTGAGAATAATATATATACTATTAGATGTGAAAGTATCACAAAAGTTATTGTTAATTGTGTTGGTTAAAGTCCTTTAACTCAAATATGAAGGCCAAGGTTCAAATTCTATTGTTGGTAAAAAGTTTAATTTTTAAGGGTTTATATTCAAAACCAATGGTGTAAAAAAAGAAAATGATAATTTATCTTATAAAATTGCTAAAACATCCTTCTTTGATCAATCAAAAAGCTCCCCAAAACAAGTTTTCCTGTTATTTGAACCAATTGTGTAAGAAAAAAAAGGTGGAGAACCAAGAAACGTAAGAAAAAATTTTGGACCAAACTTGTAAAAAATAAAAAGGGTAAGGGATAAAAAGTACAAATCTTTTTTTTGTTTGTTTGTTTCTGGATCTTTCAAACAAACCCCTTTCTTTTGTTGGAGGAATCGTAGATCACTTCATTTCTTTCCTCTTTTAAAATAATCAAAACATAAAAGACTTTTATTCTATTTTTTCCCCTCCCAAACTAAATGTAAATATTTTTCTTTTAATATTTTCACTTATGAGTTTTTTCTTTTCAAATCTTTTAGAATTGTGACAATTGAATGAGCTTAGATATTGAGGATATTATTGAAATCAAATTCCAAGGACATGGAAAAATAAAAATATCAATTAGATTATTATTCTCTAATAATGGCAACAAGAAGGTCTCGAATCTTCTATTACATATTTGTAAAATTTAATATGTAACTTTAAAAGGTCAAGTACCTTAGGGTTGTTTTATCTTTTTTGGGTTTAGGATATAAAATATAATTATAAATAATAATTATTAAAGGCCATGTGCTAGATTTTTATTAAATTTGATTAGTATAAACAAATAAATGTATAATAGAATATCAGAGATCATAATAAGAAAATAAAGAGATAATAATATTATAAACACCATAACACGTGTTCCTTCCACAAATCTAGATCCCATCTATTACCTAAAAATATAAAATATTTATTTATATCAAAGAATTTATCCAATTTATAATAATTTTTATATTGAATTGTTAACGTCCGAGTTTCTCAGAATTCTCTTGACCTAATCCGAAATTCTGACAACTCACGTTTCATCATGGTGGCCTCAGCGCCACGGACAGATTCACTGCCGACTGGCCACTGTCCCCAAGGAAGCAAATCATTCGCTTCTCTCTTCTCATTGACTCCATCATCATCTCAATCTATCTCTTTCAAAAAACTGGGCATTCACAAAGGCAAACCAGCCCTTCATCTGTCACAATTTGAAATAGATGAGCTTGCTCTCCCTTTCAAGTGTGCTCTTGTCGGGAAATTTTTGCACGGAAAACCATCTATGGAAACGTTGGGAAATTAGATTTCAAATTAAGGTGGATAGACCCTTGCCACATTTTGATCCACTTGAAAGTTGAAGAAGACTATGTTCGCTTATGGTTGAAAGGATTATGGAATCTGAGAGGTGTTCCTATGAGACTCTACAAATGGTCCACTGATTTTTTTGTCAAAGCAGACCTGGCTATTATTCATTCTTGGACCTCGCTCCCAAGACTTCCCATCCATCTATTCAGAAAATCTATTTTATTCTCAATGGCATAAGCAGTTGGCAACCTACTCAAACTCGATAAAGCGACTCTCGCTTTGAATCATCCTAGTGTGGCTCGAGTTTGAGAAGAAATTGATCTTCTACTTAAACACCCGAAACGTATTTGGATTGGACAAGGTGAAAAGGGATTTTTGCAATAATTCAATTCGAGAATCTTCCCCCTTATTGCTCTTCTTGTAGTAAACTAGGACATTCAAATACTGAATGTCGGCAATTCAATCCCACCCAGAAGAAATAGGAGAAAACGACTATTAAGGCAACAAAACCAAAGGCGGTTCAATTAAAATCAATTTGGGTTAAACGCAAGGATGAAGGGAAACCAATTAGAGATGAAATGCAGAAAGGTGAAATTGCTGATCCCACTGGTGTTATGGAGAAACCGATCACATGGTCAAAGAAAGGGAATGAAAAGTGAAGTTGGGTTCTAGATGCTCTGTCTATTCTTGTTATAACGAGGAAGCATATTGCAACTCAATCAAATAGATAGAATTTATAAAGAAGACACAGGCATGTTTGATAACGCAGTTTGGCCAGCTCCTTGTCTACTCTGCAGGACTCTCATCCAGATTATATTCTTTTATAATTCTAGTTACAACAAAAAACTCAACTACAACCAACACAGTTTCCTGATAAGAATTACAAAATATTTTGTGCAATAAAACCCCAAGCCACTTGAGATTGGTGAATGCCTTCAACCTTGCACGAATTTTCTTACCACAAGGAAATCAGAAACTAACTTTACTCCAAAGTTAGTTTGTAGCCTCCAATCATAAAAGATACAACTTGCATCGAAGTTGTAACTTCTTCTGCAAATGCCTCTTCACCAGGAATTGCAGATGATCTTGATCAGATAGAAAATAAGAGTTTTGATCTTCAAACCTTCTTGAGAGAAATGTGATCTCCAGTTGAATAGCTTCAATAAACTCTTAAGAATGAATTGCTTGATCCAAGATCTATGATGTAACTCTCAATCGATTTGTAACTTAGAAAATTCTCTCTCCTAGAGTAGCCCGATTCTCTTCTTATCTTTTTAGCATTATGAGTTCTTCTCCTTTGGAGGCTACAAACTAACTTTGGAGTAAAGTTAGTCTCTGATTTGAGTGGTAAGGAAATTCGTGCAAGGTTGAAGGCATTCATGAATCTCAAGTGGCTTGGGGTTTTATTGCACGAAATCTTTTGTAATTCTTATCAAGAAACTGTGTTGGTTGCGGCAGAGTTTCTTGTTGTAACTAGAATTATAAAAGAACATAATCTAGGTGAGGGTCCTGCAGAGTAGGCAAGGAGTTGGCCAAACAGCATGATTAAACATGCCTGTGTCTTCTTTTTAAATTCTATCTATTTGATTCTATTTGATTGAGTTACAATATTCTTCCTCATTATAACAAGAACAGATAGAGCACCTAGAACTTGACTTGACTTTTCATTCCCTTTCTTTGACAATGTGATAGGTTTCTCCTTTACATCAATGGGATTAGCAACAAGAGTTTGAGATAAGTCTGGTCGGTGACTTGACGTTCTTTTTAGGACTGCAAGTAAAACAACTAAAGGAAGGTATCTTCATTAAAGTATGCTCAAAACTTAGTGAACAAGTTTGGGATGCAACATACTATAGAGATCAAAACACCAATGGGATCTACAACTAAGATGGTTAAAGATGAAAAAGGTAAACTAGTATATCAAAAGATGTATAAAAGCATGATTGGTGGTCTTCTATATCTAACTGCAAGTAGACCGGATATTGCATTTAGTATTGGTGTTTGTGCTAGATATTAGGTTGCACCTAAAGAGTCACATCTTAATACTATAAAGAGGATTTTAAGGTACATAAATTCCACATATGAATATGGAATTTTCTACACAAAGGATTCAAACATGTAGTTGGTGGGATATAGTGATGTTGATTGGGCAGGAAATGAAGATGATTGAAAGAGCACTTCAGGTGGTTGTTCTTATCTGGGTCACAACTTAGTCTCATATTATAGCAAGAAGCAGAATTGCTTTTCATTGAGTACTGCTGAAGCGGAGTATATAGCTTTAAGGTGTTGTTGCACTCAACTCTTATGGATGAAACAAATGATGGAAGACTATGGAAATAGACAAGAAGAATTGATCATGTATTGCTTCAATCAGAGTACAATCAACATTTCAAAAAATCCTATTGAGCATTCAAGGACTAAGTATATAGATATTCGACATCATTTTATTAGAGAATGCTCAAATAGCAGATATTTTTACAACTGAGAAACAAATAGCAGATATTTTTACAAAACCCCCGTCTTCTGAAAGGTTTATTGAGTTAAGGAAAAGTCTTGGTCTTTTGTACACTTTGACCGAATGTGACTTTATGGGAAGATGAAAGAAGCTGGATTAAAAGAGCTGGCAACATTTTGCTTTGAAAGCTAAATCGATTTATTACATCAATTTCAAAAATTGTATCTCATTTCCCTACACACTCTAATGACTGGTTTCTCTCTCTACTCTTCACACACATGTCGTTCTCAATACTTTTCTAGAAAAATACTTTTGTATTCTCTGTGAAAATTTTTAGAACATGAAGTAAGAAGGTGGATGAATCAAAGCAGCTACCAACAAAGGTTTTGAAATGAAAGGAAGGGTTTCAAAGGAAAAGCCTTCTGACAAAGCTCCTGAATCTACTACTGAAGTAAATGTTCAAATGATTCTCAATGATAATGTACAACAGATAGCTGAGTCGCAACCTTTGAAAAACTCTCAACCTGACACTCATATGGAATTTCATGCTCCTGAAATATTAGGTAACCCTAAGAAACCTTCTAGGTCTACTAATGATATTAAAACTATTGGTGAAAAATCTGATTTGCATGAAAAAGAATTGCTTTGATATTACTGTTAGTAATTTGGTTGAGTCTAAGAACAAAATGGGTAATAAAAAGATTAAGAAAGGAGTTTTTTATCTGTTGTTAATGAAAATACAGATGTCATTATTGGGGAGAGTAAGAATTTAGAACAAGTTATGGAGTCTTTTGTTCTTGAAAATGCTGTTGTCGATGTTGGCAACAATGCGAATGCTGTAATTGCGAATAATGTTGAAAACACTGAAAATGTTGGTACCGGTGTAATTGATGAACGGGATAGTGAAGATGAAATTATGAAAGAAATAGATGATTTCATGCCAGGGGATCTTGACTTGGTTGTGAAACCTTGTATATTGACATCAGTGAGAAAGAAATTGATAAGTGAGGAAAGTTCTGTTGAGAAGAGTGAATCTGGAGGAGATGAGGATATCTGAACAAGAAGAGTCTGGTGAATTTGAATCTGTTGAAGTCTCTGAGAAAGTTGAAACAAGTGAGAGTGAAGTAACTGAGAACTCTGATTCAGAGAAAATTGTGCCTGAAAATCTGGCGCTTCTAAAGGAAAGAATGTTATAGAAGAAACTGATTCTAGAGTTGAAAAATTTGTACTAAGAGCTGAACATGCTCTAGAATTTAAATTCTTTGATGAAAAGAAGAAAGTCAAGTGGTTCAAAATTCGACATAAGAAATTGTTGGTAGAAAGAAAACAAGATGTTAGTCATTTTAAGAAGTTTGGTATTCAGGAAATTTTGAAGAATGTTGGACTTCAAGCTACTATGAAGACAATTATGTCTTACTGACAGAATTTGGTCATAGAATGTTATGTAAACATAGATCCAAACATAGAAAATGATGACAACAAGTTCTTTGAAAAAATTTTTGTAAGAAGGAAATTGTTTGAGTTTTTTGCAAAAGGTTTCAGCAAGAAACTTGGAGTTCCTTACTTTAACTTTGTTATTGGAAGTGGTCTGGAAAAGTTTTTCTAATTTCGATTTAATAACTAAAGAGCTATCTGGTGGAAAAATTAAGAAGTGACTTATTGGAGATGGAAAGATGAGAAATTCTGATTTAACAGCAATGTATTTTGGATTTGCATGTCTCAAATACTAACTGGTTGGGTAACGGCAATATGACTAGGTTGAGGAATTGCAATGCAAGATTGATTTATGCTATCGGGGCATGTCTCAAAAAGTGAATGTTGGAAATTTCATGTTTGATAGTGTCATGAATCATTCTGTTTCACAGTATAGTACACAAGTTTTGGTTTTACTGTGTTGTATTATTGCTTATCTTCTTGCTTTTGGTGTTGCAAAAAAAGATAATGATATTAAGGTTCCTGTAAGTCAATCACTTAGGTATCTTCAAAGATCCTTAAAGGTGATTGTGGTGGTATTCTTGTGGCTGATGATAATGATGAAGCTAGTTTTGAAAAAGATTCTAAAGCTGGAACTTTTTCTGAGTCTGCTATTGCATCTAATGATGATGAAGAAGCAACAAGTAAAAAAGTTATGCAAATAAGAATAAAGGAATGACAATTGATGAGGAACTTGATGAATTTAATATTTATGTGGATGGAAAATTTACTTCGATGGACAAGAAGATTGATACTTTATTGAAATTGTTTAACCTACCTTAATGTGTTTGTGATGAATTCAGGGGGAGAATAAACACTTGAGGCGGAGTTAGCCGGGCATTCTAGACAATGCAATCTGGAGTTCTGAAGTTTTTGAAGTTACTACTGTTAAATGAATTGTAACTTTGTCTATGTTACAACTCTGGTTTATGTTTTTGAACAATTATTATTACTATTCTAGATGAATGTAATAGTGGTACTTTTATGATACTTATGGTAGAATTTGGTTTTTATGTTTGACAAATTATTCTGGAAATGTAATAGATTAGTTTATGTTCTAAGTCTTTGTACTCGAATTGCCTAAAACTACAATTGCTTGGAATGATTGGAGTGTTGATGGTGAATTCGTTAAAACACTTGACAAATTGGGAGATTGTTGTGGAAATAACTTTTACAATGAGTTAAGTTGTAATCTAGTCAAAGGAGAAATTTCAAGTCAGAGGAGATATTCCAGAATATTCAGAAGAGAAGTTATTTCTTTTATGACTTGGAAAACACGTTCGTCATGCGGATTTGAATTACTGTACGGGCTATGACAGACTAGAATAGTTGTAACATGAGCTTATGTTACTTCATCAGCAGGCAATATAATTCAAATTTGAAAGGTGGCAATTCTAGAAAACTTCAGAAGAAGTCAGTCATATGAAATGAGTAGATCTCAAAATGCTAAAAAGAGAAGAGAATCGAGCTACTCTTAGTGAAAGAATTTTTTGAGTTACAAATTACTTGAGAGTTACAACATAGATCTAGGATCAAACAATTTATTCTTGAGAGTTTATTGAAGCTATTCAACTGGAGATCACATTTCTCTCAAGAAGGTTTGAAGATCAAAACTCTTATTTTCTATTTGATTACGATCATTTGCAATTCCTGATGAAGAGATGTCTGCAGAAGGAGTTACAACTTCAATACAAACTGACTTTGGAGTAAAGTTAGTTTCTAATTTCCTTGTGGCAAGGAAATTCATGCAAGGTTGAAGGCATTCACTAATCTAAAGTGGCTTGGGGTTTTATTGTATGAAATCTTGTGTAATTCTTATCAAAAAACTGGGTTGGTTACATTAGAATTTCTCGTTGTAAATGGAATTATAAAAGAACATAATTTGGATGAGAGTCTCAAAGAGTAGGCAAGGAGTTAGCCAAACTATGCTAACAAACACGCCTGTGTCTTCTTTTTAAATTCTGTCTCTTTGATTTTGTTTGATTGAATTACAATATTCCTCATTGTTATAACAACAACAGACAAAGCATCTAAAATGCAACTTCACTTTTCATTCCCTTTCTTTGACAATGTGATCAGTTTCCCCTCAACACCAATGGGATCAACTATTTCACCTTTATTCAATTCTTCTCTAATTGGTTTCCCTTCATCCTTGCATTTGACCCAAATTGAATTTACTTTAACCCTTTGGTTTTTTTGCCTCAATAGTGGTTTTCTTCTATTTCTTCGACGTGGGATTGAATTGCCGACATTCAGTATCTGAATGTGTACTGAATGTCCTAGTTCACTACAAGAAGAGCAATAAGGGGGAAGAATTGAATTGATTGAAAGAATCTCTTTTCAAATTGTCCGATCCAAATACGTTTCGAGGGTTTAAGTAGAAGATCAATATCAAAGCAAACTCGAGCCACCCTAGGATGATTCAAAGTGAGAGTCGCTTCATCGAGTTTGAGTGGGTTGCCGACTGCTTATGCCATTGAGAATAAAATTGATTTTCTTAATAGATGGATAGGAAGTCTTGAGAGCAAGGTCCAAGAATGAATAATAGTAGGTTCTGCTTTGACATAGAAATCAGTAGACCATTTGAAGAGTCTCATAGGAATGCCTCTCAGACTCCATAATATTTTCAACCATAAGCAAACATAGTCTTCTTCAACTTTCAGGTGGATCAAAATGTGGAAAGGGTTTATCCACTTTGAAAGTCCTTTCTTAGAGTTTCCATAGATGGATTTCTGTGTGAAAATATCCCAGCTAGAGCATGCCTGAAAGGGAGAGCAAGCTCATCGATTTTAGATTGTGATAGATGAAGGGCTGATTTGCTTTTGTGAATACCTGGTTTTCTGAGAGAGATAGATTGAGATGATGATGGAGTCAATAAGAAGAGAGAAGTGAATGATTTGCTTAATTCAAGACAGTGGCCAGTCAGCATTGAGTTTGTCGGTGGCAGCGCCACCATGATGAAACGTGAGATGTAAAGAATTTCAAATTAGGTTGGGAGAATTCTGAGAAACTCGGACGTTAACAATTCAATATAAAAATTATGTAAATTAGATAAATTATTTGATATAAATAAATATTTTATATTTTTAGGCAATAGATGGGATCTAACTAGTCAAAGGCACACACGTTATGGTGTTTATAATATTATTATATGTTTATTTTCTTATTACAATCTATGATGTTTTATTATACATTTATGTATTTATATTAATAAAATATAATAAAAATCTGATACATGGCCTTTAATAATTATTTTTAATAAATTATATTTTTTATAGTATACTCGACAAAAATAAAATAAACCCTAAGGTACTCGATCTCGTAGATTCACATATTAAATTTTTATTGATGTAGTAGGGAGTGACGTACAAATGTGTAATAGAAGATTCGAGTCCTTCTTGTTGTTATTATTAGAGAATAGTATTCTAATTGATATTTTTATTTTTCCATGTCCTTGGGATTTGATTTCAATAATATCCTCAATAGCTAAGCTCATTCAATTGTCACAATTCTAAAAGATTTTAAAAGAAAAACATCATAAGTGAAAATATTAAAAGAAAAACATTAACAATTAATTTGGGAGGGCAAAAAATGAGAATAAAAGTCTTTTATGTTTCGATTATTTTAAGAGAGGAAAGAAATGAAGTGATCTACGATTACTCCAACAAAAGAAATAGATTTGTTCGAAAGATCCAGAAACAGAAAAAAAAGAAGAAGATTGGAACTTTTAGTCCCTTACCTTTTTTACTTTTTACAAGTCTGGTCCAAAACTTTTTTTTACGTATTTTGGTCCTCCACTTTTTTTTTTTGAGCGGTCAAAAAAAGGTATTTTAAAAATTTCATAAGATAAATTATCTTTTTATTTTTTACATTATTAGTTTTGAATGTAAATCTTTAAAAATTAAACTTTTAACCAACAACAGAATTTGAACCTTGACCTTCCCATTTGAGTTAAAGGACTTTAACTAACACGATTAACAATTACTTTTGAGATACTTTTACATCTAATATTATATATATTATTCGTAGTAAAATTTCTTTCAAATATTAAATATAATCTCATAATAAATAATTCATATATAAATTCCAACCCCTTTTTTCAAGAGTCCGGTGTAAAGGATCAAAATATCCGAACAAAAATTATTTGTGAATTGAAAGGGCCAAAAATAAAAGTTAGGGTTCAAAGCTTCCAATAGGCAAAAGGTCGAGTCAAGAAAAACATATAATTACTCAAAGGAAAAATAAAAAGTTAATTCTCTCTCTTGTACCGAAAGCCCCCGGCTGCCCGTCCCCCCTTCCTATACATAATTCGAGAGGTAATTGTTAATTAATTATAAGTTACTAAAAATAACCATTTTCAATTGAGACGTCTTTAAAAAATATATAAAAAAGTTATGTTTGTTATTATAAGAGTGGTATTTATTGAATATGAAAAATTATGTTCGATAAATATGTAAAAGTTATATTTATTGAACATGAAAGATTATATCAGTTTAGGAACACCCAGTGTATGGAGTTGGAAGGTCACAGACCATAGGTCCAAAGTTTGAATCTCACCAATGCCCTCTGAGATTAGCTAAGTATCAAGATGTATGCAAAATGGTCTTGACACAGCTAATATATATATATATACACACAAAAATGCTATAGAATGTACTATTAAATCTTGAACGGTCAAAGTTAATGATTAACCTTTTTTTTTTTTTCTTAATTTATGTTGTATCTTCTTTTCTCTGCCCTATAAAATTTCCAAATCAGTTGTGAGCCCGTGGAGTTCTTTGATATGTTTCTAATTAGCAATCCAAGTCACTAATAAATTAAATTTATACATGCATTCAAATGGATTAACATATGATGTAATTTGAACAAAACATGAATATACAAAATGCTACGTAAAACTAAATGCTGAATCATTTAAACATTTATTCAGAGTCCTGCCCGCAAAGTTTAAGAAGAAATTTTTGCTTCATGGAATAACCGGCAAATTATTCCATTAAAAAATTAATTAACAGTTATAGAAAATGGGATGAAATAATTTATTATAAAAATGGTTATTAAGTCATTATTATGTTTGATTTTTGGATCGGAAATGATTGGCATAATTTTCTTGACCCCAGTTGGTATGCAAATTTCCATTTACCAAAAAATTAATAATAAATGAACCAAAGTGGAGGTTGCGGGATTAAAAAATTATGAATTAAAATCTGGTTGTAATGGATCTCAATCCATAGGGAAGCATTTCTAACTTCTCGCATCTCCAAATTTCGATACTCGAAAGATTGGGCATGGCTCCTTCTTCGACGATCCATCTCTCAAAGTTAGGTAAGCCAGAAAACTCTAGTTCTCTGAGTTGCGGGAAGCCAGATGCACCACACTGCATTTTAGTCCCTACGAAGCTCCGTGGAAAAAAGATAAGATATTTCAAATTCGGAATCCTCTCAAGTGTTTCCATTGGATCATCCAATATCTCTAACCCAAACAAAACCAGATGAGTCAGATCCAAAGCAAAACCAGACTCATACTTTGGGAGCTTGACAACTTTACAACAAAAAATATCCAATTTTACTATTTTCCCGCAAGAGAATAACTGAGTAATCAATGCAGACCTATTCTCACAAGTGGTCCACCTATCATTTACTGTCAGATTCAACTTCAGTAAACTTTTTGATTCTGAAATAAACTTGAGAATCTCCATGATATCAT
>JAOXNR010000064.1:0-11615 GCA_028571225.1 Parsonsia alboflavescens | reverse complement strand
TTAGGAGCCATTTCAGCTTTCTTAGGCCAAGTATTTGTAGCCTTGGATGATGAATTTCCATAGCCTTGTGAGCTGTATGTTCTTCCACTTGAACTCCTCTTGTTCTTCAATTGCTTCTCAATCTTGATGGCTATGTCCACCATATCTTGTAGTTGATAGAATTGACAAATCTCCACCTTGTCAGCTATCTCCCTATTCAATCCACAAAGAAACCTTGCAATTGTTGCTTCTTCATCCTTCTCAATGTTGATTTCATCATAGCTAACTCCATTTCTTTGTAATACTCATCAACCCCCTTGGAACCTTGTTGAAGGGTTTGAAGTTTTTGGTAAAGCTCTCTATGATAATAAGTTGGAACAAATCTCTTTCTCATGATTGTTTTCAGCTCATTCCAAGTAGCAATAGCCGGTTCCCTAGCCCTGCTCCTGGTGATCATCAATTGTTCCCACCAACTAAGTGCATAATCTGAAAATTCTACAATTTCTAGCTTCACTTTCTTAGCTTCCGGATAGTTATAGAAATCAAATACATGCTCAACTTTGCTCTCCCAAATCAGGTATGCTTCCGGATCATGTCCTCCCTTGAATGGTGGAGTGGTTAGCTTAATGTTTCCCATGTTTTTATCTCTTCTCCTTAGCTCTCGGTAATCATCCTCATGCTGCAGTTCTCACTCTTCTTCTTCCTCATCAAATGCTTCATCAAATTGTTGTTGAAGAACTCTTCCCCTTGGTTGTACCCTTTGTACGTTACCTCTTCTTCCAATGCCTCTTGGCTGAAACTGACTTCGGCCAGCTCTATTAGGGGCTAGTGGAGTGTCAAATGTGTTCACCCTCTCTTCAATTCTAGTGATCCTTATATCAAGATCTTGTCTCATGGATCCCATGACTTTTCTAATTGATCCCAGTTTCAAAGACATCCTTTGTAAGACTTCATTTATGGAAGACATTGCAGCATTATCCTCTCCCATGTTAGAAGCAATTGATGCACTTGAACCTTTTTCTGACATAATGGTATTTACAATTAAAAAAAAACCAAAACAAAAAATTTGTAATGCAACTCCAAGAGTAGAGAATGACTTAATAAGGTAATCAACTCAAGCATCAAAAACTCAAAATAAGTAGTTCATATCTTCCAATTTATAAGATTCAAAGAGATACAAGTTTCAAAGAAAATGGTCAATGAACATATAGCAAATGATCAAACACTTAGAATCCAATAAGAATTAGATGAAAGGACATCTAGCAAACATTTTGAGGACAAAGAAGTTGTGATCCAAAATTTTTGTAATTTCAATCGGTCAAGTGCCCTAACTTCACAATTCAACTTGGCAAATTGACAATTCAATGTAGTATATCATATCTCAAGCTCATCCCAACAAGTAAAACATCATAACAATAGAATTCAACTTTACAATTTGCATTCCAATCTCATTCGAATTTTTTGGAATTTCTTTTTTTTTTTTCTCTTGATTTTCAGATTTTCTGCTTTGGAGATCTTTGATCTCTTTTTTCTCTTCTTTCTTTTTTGTACTTTTTTTTTTTTTCATTTTGCTGAGAAGGAGTAGATTCAACAAACAAATTGAATTGGCCTTGATTTTCAGATGTAGGACACAATTTCACCAAGGATCACATGAAGAAGTTAGGATTAATGTAAGGAACAAACACAAAACACGTAAGATCATATAGATTTCAAAGAAACAACATGATTTTAACACTTAAACAAGAAAGCAGATAAAGGATAGACAAACCTCTTGATGAATAAACCTAGGCTCTGATACCAAAAGTTGATGTGATCTCAAATTTGGAAGGAATATATAATTCATCAAATCCAAAATTCCAACCAAACCAAATTGTGATTTCCAAGACTTCATGCAAGAGATTTAAGCTAGAATCATTGACCATAATGTCTTCCAATATGATATAATGGATTGAGTCCCTTCAACTCAACTCAATTACCCTAGCCAAGTATTGAGAACCCTAAAGTTTAACTAAGAACCCTAGAAGAGCCTTAGGTAGAACTCTGTGTCAAGTCAGTCTTGAATCAATAAGGAATTCATTCAATTTGCTGAAAAGTGTTTGTAGAGTTAATTGTTGAAATGCAATACAAATGATGGACTATTTATAGGCTCAGCCCCAATTAGGATTAGGGACTTAATTTGCCACCTTAAGCTAGCTTAAAACATGAAGAAAGCAGCTAACAATAAGTGGAAAAGTCCAACTAAAGTCAAGATAACAAAGCTGCAAAAAAAAGAAGAGGACTAAATCTGAAAATCATAGACAGATTTCGCCAATTCTGTCCAGCCTGACTTCCAATGCTTCCTAAGGCTTGTTTCCTTGATTGTTCACTCCTCCTTGATGTCTTCTATCACCCACAAGTTGAGTTCCTTCCTTGGTTCATCCGCCATTGAAGATTGTTCCTCAAAAATTCTTGTAAAGTCTAACATTTCTTCTTTTCCTTGCACAAATGTGATTAATGCTTTCCTTAACCTTTTTTGCCCTAGCTCTTATGATAGGACCAGCTGGTATCATAGGCATGGATCAGCATCACCTGGATCCACCTTCTTTGCTCTGTGTTTTAGTTTTCGATCTCCTGCAGGTCTCATTGATGAGGCTGTTCGTCTTCCTCAGGAACGACTACTCATTCCCTTCCATGACCACCAGCACGATTCTGTTCAGCTATTGGTGAAGGCAACCTAGTGCTCTGATACCAACTGATACAAGAACAATATCGAAAAACAGCTAAACAGAAAGAATAGCTAGAAATTTTACGAAAACTATCTTGTTTTTTGTTTGACGACAAAAGTTGGAAATTTTCAAATTCAATAAGCTCCTTAAACTGGATAAAAAATGAGATATTTATAACCTAAAATCTACCATAATCCTAATCGGAATTAATAAAAGAATCCTAATAGGAATTAATAAAAAGAATCCTTATCATAATTAATAAAAAGAATCCTAATCCGATTCGCAAAATTAAAAAAAAAACAAAATTACAAAAATACCCTAGAACTTAAAAAAAAAAAAAAAAACCAAAACCCATCATAACATTCCCTAATGGCCCACAACTGCCTCAGTCCATGGCAATAGGTTTCGCTTGTTGGGCCGTTTCCAGTCGCCTAGATAATTTCAGCCCATTTCGAGCTCGGGCCAGCCTGCATCAATATATATATATATATTTATATATATATATATGTATGTATATAAATAACTGGTTTTATTTTTTATTAAAAATTGATTTATTAGAGTTATTGTACAATTCAGACCTCAAACTTTAATCTTTTAGTTAATTTTGTGTGGAATTTACCATTTAGCAGAATTACATGTTCTGGAATTGACATACAATAGAAGTCCTCAATACCATATAGAATTTACATAATATACATTTATCTTTAATGTATTATTTACAATATAAAACAAAAAAAATCTAGAACTGCGTTGACAAAAAATTGCTCCACCTCATTGTGATCCAGGCCATCTCATCCCTAATGAGTTGTGCCACAGGGGGTACACAAGGCAAGCGGGGGAATCTCCTTAAGATGCCCCCTCATCCGCTGTATCATGTAGTAGCATATGTAAGGGCTGTAGCTAGCCTTGTGTGACTGAATAGGGATGGAGTGCTTCGCAATGTCCGCAGTGAACCTATGACTTGGTTGGCATTCCGTCCTATCATAAAAGCTGGTGTATTGTAGTAATCATGGAAACATCGAACAGACAGGTTCCATCAAGTCCAATCGAGAGGCCTTCACCTTGATTGATGGTTTCGGATCATATAATGTGATCTGAGACCTGTCTAGTGAGACCCGTAGTGACACCCAGTGCTCGTGTTGGTAATAGGGCATCAATATCTATATACATAGTATAATTATTAAATCAATTACTATCAAATAAACCATAATTTAAACCAAGAATTTTGTAGAAAATAAAGTGAAATACTTCCTATGTCTCCCACCATGCTGCTTCTCCCATGTCATCATCTCTCCCGACCATGCTGCTTCGTGTAGGCAATAGGGCATCAATATCTATATACATAGTATAAATATTAAATCAATTACTATCAAATAAACCATAATTTAAACCAAGAGTTTTGTAGAAAATGAAGTGAAATACCTCTTGTGTCTCCCACCATGTTGCTTCTCCCATGTCCTCATCTCTCCCCGACCCAGCTAGTGACAAAGGCATCGAAGTCGTCGGTCCCCGATTCTACTTGAGATGCCATGGTCTGCTCCCACTCACCTCGGAGGATGGTTTGTAATTTAAGTTAGTTAAAAATCGACTTTGTAACTTGAGTAAATTAAATAGAGATCAATACTATTTTAAATTAGGTACGTAATGGTATGTCTGAGCGAGTGCGAAGTAGGCTCGGTAGGGGTAAAGTGATGAGGTCTCCGTCGTCGCTCTCTGCAACCCCCACATAAATTGATCTACTTGATCGTCCTCAACCAAGCCCGATATGGATTTGACCTTCTTGAGGTCATCCCTGACAAATGACAGGCCTAGCCAAGTCGAGCCCCAATCACAAAAATTTAGTCAGACTATAAAACGGGAAAGTTATAAAACACAAATTAATCATAAAAAAAAAGTGAATTGCCTCACTGAATCTCCGGTGTTGCAGAAGGCATCCAACCTTGTCTAGTCGAGGGTGTTGGGGTTGGTCCACCATGGGAGCAGGAATCCCCCCTAGACCTCTCGCATCTCCACAGCAAGAGGAATCTAGCTTCAAACACTTGAGTCGTCCTAGTCGCTTTTGTCCTCGGCGACTCGATGTGATGAGCCAGGTTGGCGAAACATAATCATACACCTGCAACTGCAGCCATGGCCTTACGTGTATGGTCAAGCTCCTAATAAAAAGTAAAAAAAATCACAAAAAATAATGAACAGTACTTTAAAAGAATTAGTCATACGAAAATTACTATAAAATTCTATAACAATAAAATGAACAAATAACAGAGACTAAAATTTAAGAATTTACCGTACAAAATTCACCTGGGTGGTGTTGTCGGGGATTATGGGAGATGTCGGGGCCGAAGCTGGAGTCGGTGGAACCACTGGATCCTCTCCCCAACTTATAGGTGTATCAATCTATTATTTAAAAAAAGAGTAACCATTTTAAAATTAAAAATTAGATAAAAAACAGTAACCAAAATGAATATGAATTTACGATCCAAAATTTACCTGAGTGGTGTCGTCGGGGACTATGGGCGATGTCAGGCGGGGAGTGGCTATCGACATGACTAAGACGTCGATTGAGTGAGTAACTCCCTCGGGCATGGGTTTTCGTTCTCCCGGGAAGGGGAATCATGTAGTGGAGGAGCAGTTCGACAACTGTCATCCCTCTCCAACATATCAAGGAGATCCTGGATATGGGTGAGGAACTCGAGGTCCATATCCTACATCGCTTCAATGTGTGTTAGCCGCTAGAGGACCAGGTCATGCCTCTAGATGGTCCCGTGCTCATATTGAGGCAAAAGGACCTCGACCTTAGCCATTGGTAGATTGGTCATCGTAGGAGACTATAATTATAAAACCTAGTTAGATTACATACTATGAGATTTGGGGGGTTTTATTTAAATAGGAAGAGGTACATACCTAACATCAACTCCTCTACTGTTGAGTTGAGCTGGGAGATGGATGTTTGCTCCTATGGTCCTCAACCGAAGGGCTTAACCATGCGATCTTGAGATGCTGACTCATAACCTAATCACAAGGCAAGCAAACCAGCAAAGTAATTACAATCACATTCAATAGCATCGACTAATCTATTGCAATAACATAAAATCTCATTAGATACATATCATCCGCCAGATCACATCGAATCTAGTTGGATTGATTGAACGATCTCGATCAATCATTTCCTCAATCGAATCTCCATATGGACGTAGGATCTAAAATAAAATAAAATTAAAGTAATTATGATCTTCATATTTAGCATTATACGAAGTTAACTTAAAATTTGGAAATTGTAATTAGTCTAACTTGATTGATCTTCGGAACTGGCAATCATAATCCGCACGCCTCTCAGAATGAGTTGTGCAGATAATTGCCCCAGCATGTCATTGCAATATGGTAGATATGGTTGAAATCGGTCCAGTACGATTGCTACCGCTCCATCTTATCAGCCAAGATGTATGGGGAGCTAGCACGCGCCTGGAATTGACAATTTAATTTAGTGATATTAACTAATTAAAAAATGAAAGTGAATATTGATAAGGTATTCACTTACCTCATCAAGTAGCTAAGTCTAGCGGATTGAGGGGCCAAGCCAGGGATGTCAAAGGGCGAGGCACCTTGGGTGTCGTGGATCTATGTGGAAGGGGCCACATCTAGCCCCATTCTGGGCATCCTTAGGACGCAGGGATGGGAAGTGATCGTATGCCCACTACTAATTAAAGATAGTATTAAAAAAATTTCAATTCAATATTTTGAGTCTAAAAAACACTATTGATATACGAATGTAAAAAATAATATGAAACTTACCAGCAATAGCCAACAGTTGCCGAACAAGTGTCTCTTCGGGGTGTTCTCCAAAATGGTCTGTCGATAGGAGTGCACCGTCATGCCCCACCTATTCGTTCCTCATGGGAACTACTCTACAGCCTCCAGATCGTCTAACATCCTCCATACATAGAAGGGGATTACTGTAGTTGGCTCTCGGGTGAGTATCCAATGACCTAAGATGATGCCATATTTCAGTTTGAGGGAATCATCAACTGACCGCTATCCCACTACCATGATCTGCCACCTTTCCAAGACCATATCTAGAGTAACTGGATTAATCCCAATCAATCAAACCATGCCCGAATTTGCGTCGGTGGCCTCTCAATAATACGTCGATCTACTATCCCATAACGTAGACTGGTGAGGAGAGCATACTCTTGGAGGCCCAGTCAATGTAACAGGAATCCAATGAAGAACCACATCTCATCGGGGTGGGCACCCTAAAAAAATGACCTCCCGTCTCAAGATATGCACGTCAGCCCGGACATAGTACACTCCATGGTAATGGGGAAGATCCACCATGTATCCGAAGGGGCCCATCCGAAAACACTCTAGTGCCCCATGGAGTTGCAACAGGTCCACAGTATATCTGATGGTCGAATACTTCGGATGTATGCTAAGCATGTTCCCTACAGGCACAACAGGATCTTGTTAGAGCTGAAAGGTGTGATGGGTGGGGTCCATATCTCTACAATAACGGAAGAAAGAAAACAGTTGATTAGAAAATTATCGTAACGTTAAACTCTCTTTTTTCGAGACACAAGTGGTCGACCTCTAGAATGTTTTTATGATCAGCGAATTCCTTATTTTGTGCTACTAGAGAAGGGTGAATGGATAGGAGAGATACAAGATATACCTTTTCAAGTATATTATTGGGGATATTTGGAAAAAGCTTCTTCTGCAAATCTGTGGGATTTAACACAATAAGTGTGTCTCTCAAACTAGGAATGCTGTCATCGAGTATGTTTATTTTGTGTACGTGCACAAATGGATCCATCAGTGCTCTGAGTTCCTCTACTCTATCATCAGCATTCTTATTAATCAAGCTTGTCAAAGAAGCCCATCTTTATTTTGCAAGACTGCTTTTCCTTTTAGCATCAGACATGCAAGTCTTGAGAGAGATGTTCTCAGCAAATTTTGGATTTACTAAGTAGGAAGTATTGTATAACTCATCAAAGTTGTTATGGAAAGGAGTGGCAGATAGGATTATCCGTTGGCCTGTCTCAACTGTTGTCAAAGCTTTCCATAATAGGCTGTTCTGGTTGCGTAATGTGTGACTCTCATCAAGTTTCTGAACTTCTCTACTTGCTGGCCCTTCCTCCTTTCACCAACAAGCCTCTGAAGGGAACTTTCCATCCTGTGATTACAGCTTGACTATTGCTTTCCTCCTGACATTAATGAAAGTGCTTCCAACCTATCAATATAGCTTCGACCAACTTAAAGTCTTTTTGTTGAAATGAGGAAAATAGTAACCTTATCAACTCCGGTATTGTTGAATGTTCATTGATTTTAGTAACTTCTCCCCCAAAATCCATAGAACTCATTTTTCAAATCAAAAGTACTGGAATAATTTAAACGGAGTTTCTTGGAGAATGAACTCTGAGAAGGTAGAGTAGGAAATGTTGGGATAAAATAATAAAAAAATATATGCTAAAATAGTCAAAACGAATGAACACGCTCAATAGAAAAGGCTTTCTCCAATTCTTTTTTTCTTTTTTTCTTACGACCCAATAATCAAATCCGGATTCTCAAAAAAATACCAATCTGCCTTTGAGTTCGGATTCAAATTATGATTCCAAAGTAAGCCTAGTTATTTCTAGTTCTAAGACCAGCGATCGACTCCTTTCTTTCAAATTGTTTCTCATTATTGAGGAAGGGTAGCAAAGATAAAATACGAGCTTGTTTTATAGCAATAGTAATTAATCATTGTTGTTTCAAGGTCAATCTATTCACTAGTCTAGATAATATTTTTCCTTGTTCACTAATAAATCAACTAATTAAACTCATATTTCTATAATCGATTTGATCCCCCAATTGAATCTTGGGAAAACTCCTACAAAAAGATCACTTGGATTTAAGAAAAGGTTGTTTGGAAAACGCTTACAAAAAGATCTCTTGAATTTAAGAAAAGGTTGTTTGGATTTATCCATTATTTGTTTTAGTTTATTCCTTATCTTTATCTCGAAAATCCTATTTCTTAATTAGAATTTTGAAAGTCACCCAAAATAGGATTTGTTTATTTTCTATTTAAATATGTTATATATAATGTCATTTTTTACCCTTTCTTGAAAGGGTAACATACAGGTACTTAGTTCACCCTATTTCTCTATCTCCCTATGAATTGTTTGTGTAACAATGTGAATAGAATCTTCTCAATTCTAATCGATTAGGCATATTGTGACGGTTCTTTTGAGTAATGTTTGAGGATTGATGAATCAAATGACATTTCTATTCTAATTTTTACCTCTTCTTCTCCTGCTAAATCAAACCTTTCCTTGCCATAGTGGTTCAGTTCCTATTAGTATCCATGATACAAGTCGAATCCTAGATGTAAAAATATAAGAAGGTGGCCCCTTATCTAGAAAAAAAATGATCTTTTCGTGGATACAAGAATTCGAAACAAAATTCCAAATTTAACCAAATTTGCCCGATGTAGAGGCAATCAAGAAAGCCACATAAGTGAACATATAACCTACAGAAAAGTGGGCTAATCCAACTAATCTTGCTTGCACAATGGAAATTGCCACTGGATAATCTTTCCCTCGAATCAAATTGGCTAAAGATATGCGTTCTTGAGCCCAAGCTAAAGTTTTGATCAATTCCTGCCAATAACCATGCCAGGAAATTAAGAACTTAAATCCAATAGCCCAAACAAGATGTCCAAATCAGAACATCCATGCCCAGACCGATAAAATATTCATACCAAAAATATTATATCCATTGATAAGTTGTGAAGAGTTTAACCATAAAAAATCTCTTAACCAGCAGATCAAATAGGTGGAAGATTCATTAAATTGTGAAATGTTATCCTGCCATAATGTGATGTGCTTCCAATGAAAAATAAAAAGTAACCCATCCAATAGTATTTAATGTCCAAAGAACTACCATATAAAATGCATCCCATGCCGAAATATCACAAGTACCACCTCGTCCCGAGCCGTCACATGAAAAATTATAACTGAAATCTTTTTTTTCTGGCATTAACTTGGATGCACGTGCATCTAAAGCACCTTTCACTAGGATCAATATTGTCGTATGTAAATCCAGAGCAATAGCATGATGAACCAAAAAGTCTCCATGAACAATTGTTAAGAATAATGAATTGCTATTTTCATTAACAGCATTTAACCAACCGGGCAACCAACCTGCATTGAATGTCTACCCACTTGTTGAAGATAAAAGTACATCAAACCCACAGGAAGTTTTCCCATGAGCCGATTGTATCCATTGGGCGAAAGATTTTTCGCGTAACTTGAATTTGAGACTCTTAATTCCATTTCCATTACCTTTTACGATAAAAGAAAGTAAGTGATCCTTTTTTTACGCTTACTCCTGAAGTGAAAAATGGTCCATTTGTTCTTGAATAGCTTCTTTCAAATGGGCTTCCGTTTCCTTGGTAAACGTCTTGGTAGGGAATTTTTCTGATAGGGGACCCGAGTGGTTTTCCTTGGGAGATGGAAAATTCGCCCGCCAGATTTTTTCAATTTGCAAATTCTTCCTCAGTTAGTTAAAAGAATGAAATAGGCTGATATCATGACGATATTAGATAGCATAGATATCATTACGGGAGAAGTTGATTGTTAAAAATGATAATTGATACAACCGAAATCCAAGCTATCAATTCTTTTTCCAGATTAGAATCCTTGAAAGAGGTCTATGGGATTATTTGGAGACTTGTCCCGATTTTTACTCTTGTATTAGGAATCACAATAGGTTTACTCATAATTGTTTTGTTAGAAAGAGAAATATCTGGAGGGATACAACAACATATTGGACCTGAATATGCCCGTCCCTAGGGAATTCTTCAAGCTTTAGCAGATGGTACAAAACTACTTTTCAAAGAGAACCTTCTTAAATCTAGAGGAGATGGTCGTTTATTTAATATCAGACCATCCATAGATTTCATATCAATTTTACTAATTTATTCAGTAATTCCTTTTGGATACCACCTCATTCTAGCTTATCTTGGTATTGGTGTTTTTTTATGGAAGCATTGCTCTTGTTGGACATCTTATGTCAGGATATGGATCAAATAATAAATATTCCTTTTTAGGTGGTCTACGTGCCACTGCTCAATCAATTAGTTATGAAATACCATTACGTTTATATGTATTATCAATATCTATACGTGTGATTCAGTGATGTCTAACTAGGTAAAATACAAATAGTTCCTAGTTCTTAACTTTATAATTTATGAGAACAAGGCTAAATAAATGATGTGATTCTTGAATTATGGCTGGAATTTTTCTCATCCATCTATCCAAACCCAAGATCACACATAATCTGAAATTTCACCAAGACTTCAACAAGAGGTTCAAGCAAGAACCATCGACCAATTGTCATCCAATATGATCTAATGGATTGAGTCCCATCAACTCAACTCAATTACCCTAGCAAAGCATTGAGAACCCTAAAGTTTAACTAAGAACCCTAGAAGAGCTCTACGAAAATCACGGTTTTGTGTATCCTTGAATCCATAAGGATTTCATTCAAAAGCTGAAAGTGTTTGTGGAAAAAAATTCTGAAATGCAATACAAATGAAGACCTATTTATAGGCTCAGCTCCAAACATGATTAGAGACTTAATTAGGCCTCTTAAGCTAGCTTAGAACATAAAGATAGCAGCTAACAATAAGTCGAAAAGTCTAACTAAAGTCAAGATAACAAAGTTGTAAAAACAGAGGACCAAAATAGAATTTTTCTGGCTAGATTTCGCCAATCCATCCAGCTCGTGCAGCCTCACTTCCACACCTTCAAATGGCTTGATTCCTTGCTTAATCACTCCTCCTTGATGTCTTTTATCATTCACATGTTGAGCTCTTTCGTTGGTTCAGCCTCCATTGACGGTTGTGCTTCAAACAATGTTGTAAAGTCTAGCAAAGTCTCAACACATTTGTTGAAA
>JAOXNR010000063.1:0-11615 GCA_028571225.1 Parsonsia alboflavescens | reverse complement strand
GAATTCAATTGCAGGTATGGATGAAGCGGTTGTCAATCCTCCTACTGACAGAAGGTCTGTTGGAAGACCACGAGAGGTCACTTTATCTCTCAAAACGAACAATACCGTCGAAGGAAAACGTGCTCCCTATGCAAGAGAAAAGGACATAATCGTGCCACCTGTAAAAATGCTCACAACACGGAAGCCCAACATCCCGAAGAACAATGATCGACTTAAATCATGAGGTGCCCATATCTGATCCAAATTCCACACAATAATCTTTCGGGACAAATTTTTTTGACATTCATGTCAATTTCTCTATGGAGAGTGTGGATTTTTATCCTGGCAATATCAATGTTGACACGGTTCATAGTATGTAAATGTTATTATTTTAAGAAACGTGAATTTTTCATTTAAGTTAAATTGGATTTTTGTCATTGAATCAAGACCACAATCGAGCCTCTCCAGCACATCGAACCTATGCTCGATATGGGTGAGTCGCTCCAGGATACCAGTTTGCATTGTCCCGATCTGTGTGAACCCCTAGAGTAATTGATCCCCAAGCTGATGCAACAGGAGCTCGACCCTGGCCATGGGTAACTCTGCCATCAAAGGCGACTGTAATTATAAAATCGAGTTAGAATCCATCTGTATTCGTTTTTGAAGGGGGTGGGGATTTATTTAAATAGGAAGAGGTATATACCTGACGTCGACTCTTCTCGTGTGGAGAGGGGATGGGAGAGGGATGTCTGCTCCCCTGAGCCTTTGCCGAAGGACTCGACCGTGAGGCCTCGCTACCGGATCTGATCGAACGATTTCGATCAATCCTCTGCTCAGCCGAATCACGATCAGGACGTGGGATCTAAAATAAAATAAAAGTAAAATATCAACGATCTTCGTATTTATCTTTATACAAAATGAACTTAAATTTTGAAAATTGAGATTAATCTTACCTGATCGAATGGCGGAACCGGCAATCCCTGTCCGCATGCCCCCCAAAATGAGTTGGGTAAATAATTATCCCAGCATGTCACTACAATATATGGGGTGCGGTCGAGATCGGTCCAGTACGACTGCTGCTGCTCCGCCTGATCAGCCTCGATATACGGGGAGCTAGCACGAGCCTGTGATTGGCAGTTTGACTTAGTGATAATAACTAATTTATAAATAAAAGTGAACATTGATTGTTCTTCCTTGGCATTTTTTTTTTAAAGGAAAATTGAAGAAATCAATAATGTCTGTGTAAAAGAGGTAAAACTCTAGTTTCATGAAAGATATTTTTACCAACTCCCTATATGCGAAATTTAAGAATGATAAATCTTCAACAATAATAAAGGAAAGAAATCAAAACAAGATAATATTGCTGAACTACTATAGTATAGTGCAACTGTCATACTATCATTATTTAAATATAAAGAAAATAGACTGCTAGAGCTTTCCTAAACGATTCAAATGTTTTAGCATCTAAATGTTTTGTAAAAATGTCAATTAGTTGTTTTTTCGTTGACATATGCTCAATGACGACAGCCTTAGTTTCTACCAATTCTCCAATGAAATAATGTCTTATGTTAATGTGTTTAATGCAAGTATGCTAAAAAGGATTCTTAGATATATCAATGACACTTCTATTGTCACAAAACACAGTCAAAATATCTTATACAATACCGTAATCTTTTAGCATTTGTTTCATCCACAATAGTTGTGTATAACAACTTCCAGTGGCAATGTATTCACCTTCTACAGTTGATAAAAAAATTGAGTTTTGTTTCCTGCTATACCATGAAACCAGATTGTTTCCAAGATAGAAACATCCTCCAGAAGTACTCTTACGATCATCCAAGTTTCCTGCCTAATCTGCATTGCTGAAACTTGTCAAAAACGTTGTGGTGTTAGTTGTATACCAAATGTCATAATGTGATGTAGTATTGACATAGCGAATGATTCTTTTAACAGCCATCAGGTGAGATTCTTTTAGATTTGCTTGATATCTGGCATAGATGCCGACACTGAGACATAAGTTTGGTCTACTTGCTGTAAGATACAACAAGCTACCAATCATACTTCGATATAGACTTGAATCCACACGTGTTCCTGTATCATCTTTAGACAACTTCAGATTAGTACAAATCGGTGTTCTGACAGTTTTAGCATTTTCAAGACCAAACTTTTTAACCAATGTTTTAGCATATTTGCTTTGTGAGATGTATATCCCATCTGCAAATTGTTTAACTTGCAATCCCAGAAAATATGTCAATTCACCAACGATACTCATTTCAAATTCTTGTGTCATTTGTTTCACAAAAGCATCTGTATGTTGAACAAAGGTAGAACCAAAAACAATATCATCAACATAGATTTGAGCAATTAAAATATCCTTAGAAAACCATCTTATAAACAAGGTTTTATCAACTCCACCTGGTTTGTAGCCCTGTTCCAACAAGTATTTTATTAATCTTTCATACCATGCTTGAGGGGCTTGTTTTAAACCATCTAAAGCCTTTTTCAATTGAAACACATGATCTGGAAATTTATTATCAACAAAGCCCTTAGGTTGTTCAACATAGACTTCTTCACTCAGGATACCATTCAGGCATGCACTTTTGACATCCATTTGATACAACTTAAATTGATGTACACAAGCAATACACAATAATAGCCTAATACATTCCAATCCAGCCATGGGTGCAAATGTTTCATCAAAATCTACACCTTCTACTTGTGTATATCCTTGAGCTACTAACCTGGCTTTGTTTCTAACAACATTTCCAGACTTATCTGTTTTATTCTTAAAGATCCATTTTGTACCAATGATATTCACATTTCTGGATCTAGGAATTAGAAACCAAACATCCAATCTGTTGAATTGTTCTAGTTCTTCATGCATGACATTAATCCAACAGTAATCTTTTAAAGCTTCATTTACATTTTTGGGTTCTATCGTAGACAAGTAACAGATAGAGCTAATCATTTCTCTATAGTTAACTTTTGCCTTACCTCTAGTGCCTGTTCCTTCCTCCAAATCTCCAATTTCCTTTTCCAATGGATGTGCCTTTTGTATTCTGGAGGAGATTTTGTCTCTCAACCTTCTTACTTGTTTCTATTTGTGTATCCGTTGTTGCTTGTGTTTCATCATCTGTTGTACCTGTAGATTGAACTGTTTCAAGCGGGATACTGTGGGAACCCTATTTTTCATCTGTTGATTGCTGTTGTTGTCCAGTCAGTTGGGTACACCATTTTTCTATTTCTTTTCTTCTAGCTTTGGTAAAATCCTTGTAAGTTCATCAAACATAACGTTAGCAAATTTCAGGATTTTTCCAGTACGTTGATTAAGTACTCTATAAGCCTGACTATTTGTTGCATATCCAAGAAAAATACTAACATCACTCTTTTGATCAAACTAGCACGTTTCTATCATTTAAAATAAAACACTTACTTCCAAAGACATGAAAATAACGAACGTTTGGTTTCCTTCCTTTCCATGTTTCATAGGAAGTCAGCTTTGTTCCTGGTCTAAAATAGACACGATTAAGGATATAACAGGCAGTATTGATAGCTTCAAATCAAAATTTTGATGGTATTCCGTTATCACATAACATTATCCTAGACATTTCGTGTAGAGTCCTGTTTTTCCTTTCTACAACAGCATTCTGTTGTGGTGTTTCTGGTGCAGAGAACTCATGCCATGATCATCACAGAAATTAGTTAACATGGTATTTTCAAATTCTTTTCCATGATCACTTCTAATGCAAACAATTTTTTCCATAAACATCAGCTTTTTCGGTGATTAATCTCATGGATAATCTTTTGAATGATTCAAATGAATTTGATTTTTTCTTGAGAAAGTCTACCTAGGTAAACCTTGAAAAATCATCGACACATACAAACATATACTTATTACCTCTCACACTTTCCACCTGCATAGGATCCATGAGATTCATATGTAATAGTTCTTGTGGCCGAGAAGTAGTAATAAAATTGACACCTTTGTGTGTTTGATGTTTCTGTTTTCCAAGTTGACAAGCGTTACACATTGCACCTTTATTTGCTCCAAAGTCAGGAATACCTTTGATAGCACCTATAACAGAGATTTCAGTTAGTTGTTTGAAGTTTATATGTCCCAATCTCTCATGCCATAATTCAATATTATTATGACTTGCACTGTTACAACGTAAAGTTGTATCAGTGGTATAACAATTGCTTGAAGATCTAGTACCAGACAGTACATAGTTCTTATTTTCATCATACACATGACATGCATTTTTGGTGAACTTGACAAACAACTCATCATCACACAACTGACTAATACTAATCAAGTTAGCCTAAAGACCATCTATTAAAAACACATTATGGAGATGAGGCATTCTTTTTACCACAAGAGTTCCTTTTCTCAAGATTTGTCCCTGTTTACCATCACCAAAAGTGACGTGGCCAAGATCACATTTATGATATTCCTTTGGACCAGTCATGTGACGAGAACAGCCACTATAAAAAAATCGTAAATCAGAATCAGATACTTTTAAAGACATAAATCCTGGTAAATAGTGATGCCTATTTTTCTTAACCCAAATTTGGTTAATCTTGTGATTCTAAACCTGTTGATGTTGTGTTGGTGAGATGTGAAAAATAGAAGTATATAACATTTTAAAACAGTTGGGTCTAATATGTCCTCTTTGAAAACAGTAGTGGCATGTAGGTACAAATACCTTTGTCTTACCTTTGGTGATAAACTTTTTGTATATCAATATCCTGTGATTGTGAATTCATCACCTTAGATTTCTCTACTCTGAGATTTTGTCATGGAAAATTGTTATGACTCTCATCATAGCCTAAACCTCGACGATCAAATGACTGTCTTTGTTCTGCCAATATTTGATTAAGTTTATTTGTGCCACCATTCATCATCGTCATAGTTTTCGTTGCATTGTCCTGTTCCTTTGACAGTTTCTGAAATTTCTACTCTTTTGTTTCACAATCTGCAATCAAAAAGCAGATTTTAGTTTCAAATTGTTCTTTCTC
The DNA here is from genome assembly GCA_028571225.1 of Parsonsia alboflavescens. Taxonomy (NCBI): domain Eukaryota; kingdom Viridiplantae; phylum Streptophyta; class Magnoliopsida; order Gentianales; family Apocynaceae; genus Parsonsia; species Parsonsia alboflavescens. Next base: position 6,620 of record JAOXNR010000063.1, on the reverse strand, counting down.
AGGCATATGAGTTTTTACCTTAAGCTCTAGTTCTTTGTTTAGTTTATTAAGCTTGATACATTGTTTGAACAATTCCTCATAGGCTTCAAGCATTTCATCAGGAGTGAGTTCACTGTCAGTGTCTATGTCAGTTAATTCTGGAAAGCATTGTCTTACCTCTATCTCTTCATCTAGTTCAACATTTGTCATACCTGGATTGTCATCTTTAGATGAATCAACTTTACCATATAGGGCAACGAAATTATTGGTTTGTTCAACTCTTTACTCATCTTCATCAATTTGTTCACCATCACTCCACGTAGTAATACAAGACATCTTATGTTTTTTGAGATAAGTTGCACATTCAGCCTGAATATGACCGTAACCTTCACATTCGCTGCACTGTATTCCTTTGTTAGTCTTGATATTAGAATCAGTTAAATCATTTGACTGAGGTTTGGCTTGCCTTTGATTCTTCTGGTCATTTTGTTGAAATTTTGCGAGATCAGGGACATTGCTTGCTGAACATCTTCAAAACAGTCAATTTCTGAATCACTGGGATCAGCAACTTGAAAAACAATACTTTTGTCCTTCCGATTTGGCTTTAAGTTCATCTCAAAAGCTTGTAATGAGCTGATTAACTTGTCATACCTGATTATATCAATATCCTTTGCTTCTTCAATTGCAGTTACTTTGTGAGCGAACCGTTCTGGAAGGGATCTTAGTTTTTTGCATACCAATGTTTCTTCAGTCATTTGCTTTCCAAAAGTGAATGACTCATTAGTTAGGTCACTTAATTTTGCATGGAAATTAGTAATAGTTTCAATTTCGTTCATCTGCAATTTTTCAAAGTAAGAACTGATCATTTGCAATTTTAAGTGTCGCACAGTTGATGTGCCTTCATGTGCTGTTTGTAAAGTTGTCCAGGCCTCCTTTGCTGAAATACATTAAGCAATCAAACGAAACTTATTAACATCGATAGCATTAAAAATAGCATTAAGAGCTTTAGAATTAAAATTAGCTTCCCTTCCCTCTTCCTCTATCCAGGTATCTTTATCCTTCAAAAGGTCTTTCTCATCATTTGGAGGAGTCTATCCCTTTCCGACTCATCTCCAAGCCTTTTCATCTAGCACTTTGATGAACGCAGTCATCCGAGCCTTCCAATATGAATAATTTGATCTGTTGAGTAGAGGTGATCTACTCATTGATCCTCCTTCTAGTAGTGCACTCATTGCTGCACAAGAGATTCTAAATCCAAGATCTTCCACTAGTTCGTTAGTGTATGGCTCTGATACCAATTGATTGAATCTTTTGCTAGCAGTTCTATTAATAGTATACGTAATATACTGAATATTAAATACTTGTGGAAACTAAATGAACAACAAAATTTAAAGAGGTTCACCCCATTGGAATAAATCCAATATTAGGCTACGTCCTCAAGGCTAAGTCCACCTGAAAAATCCACTAAAATAAAAACATTACTATAGGTATAGTATAGAACAATAGAAAACTTGAGTATTATCAACCAAAGAATATTTATCTTTAAGAAACTTGATCCAACTTAACCATTCATAATAGATGCATCATCATCAATCTTGATCCCTCATGTCGTTTGGAAATGATAGCGGTGAAAAAAGATACAAAAGATATTCCTAAAAGATAATTATAATATATTAATAAGTTAGGAAACATCCACTTTAGATAAATATAAAATTATTAATTTAGTATGATCAATTTAGGAATCTCAAACAAATGAGCTATCAATCTTAAGGATAACTTAAAAAATCTTAATAATCTCTTAATTCAATTCAACTACTACTGATTTGAACAATTTGAAAGCTCATAACTAATACATCATTATCCCAATAAATCTTAAAAAATCATGTGATTCTAAGTTTCATAAATAATAGCAAACACGAATATCTACCTAACAAAAGAGAACAACACAGGGTAGTCTCATCAAACTGCTCAATAGGGTCCAAGTGATTTTGGAAGACATCGTCGGCTATCATTTTGTTCCTTCCGATGAAGAGAAGGGATTCTTCATCTGCTCAAGATGAAGATGTCAAGAAATTGGAGCAGTCGGGTCGTGCAGGACAGGATTCTATACGGTGGTGGCAGTGATGCTTTGCCTTGGAAAGTTCTTGACGAAAATCTTCCATGGGAGATCGAAGGCGTTTATGGAAAGAAGGGGCTAAAGAAAACTGTTCATATCTTCACTCAGTTATCACATTTGAGTCAAAAGAAGATAGCGAGGAAAGCTGGATGTGGAGCCTGGAAAGGAGAAACAAAGGGAAAAGTGATCAAGAATACAAATGGCGAGATTCTTGGCTTCAAGAAATTATTCAATTTTGAAGTTCCAAGAGGTTCCAAGACAGAGATTGAAGGGTACTGGATTATGAATGAATATTGACTTGCAGACAGTTCTGGTTCTGATTATGTCCTCTGCAAGATTAGCACGTTTGAGGTGGTTTCAGATGACCAAGAATATCGCCAAAGAAAGTCTGAGTCTAATTTTGAAGCTGAAACTGAACGCCCCAAGAAGAAGATATTGAAAGCACAGTTTCAACAACATCAGAAAGTCGAAAACTTGATGGAATTGCGAATTAGCATTGTTGAAGAAAGCACGCATAACAATTTAGATTCATTGACAGACTTGCTTGTGAATGATCAGATTCAGGACACAATTGATGAGGACTTCTGGTAAAGAATCTTGATGTCATTGGAAAACCAGGGTGACTTTGAAGGCTTATATGTTCCTGCAGGTAAAGAAATTGAAGATGTCAAATATCGGCAGTGCTTTTGTCAATAATCCTGATCAAACTTGCATTTCCTTTGAAGATGCTGTGAGCTTCCTTTGAAGATTTCCCAAAAGCAGAAATTTACTATGAGGGATATATTGCCTGATTGGGGTTATGCCTCAGAGGCAACAAAGGTATGGCTATGGCATAGTGAATTACAATTTTAGATATATATCGTCAACCATTTATATTCTCCTTAATACCTCTACCGTGCAATAATTTAGTTCTGTTTCTTAAAACATGTTCAATTATGTAGATTGTAAGAGATAATTGATTGAGAGAGTTAAGATATACTGTTAAAACAAATTAGACCTGAGAGGATGGTCCAACAAAAAATCTTTGGTCACTTAGGGTAAAACAATGTATGGAGAAAGACCTTTGAGATTGGTTGAGATTATTTATTGACCTTAGTAAAACTTCAATCAATAGATTCATTTTCTTGTCTACTAATTACATCTTATCAATCGGATACATCATCCTCAAATCATTGGAAGTAACAGATGTTTATTTGTTCCTGGAGATGGTTGTTAGGTATTTATGCTTTGATAGTTCCTGAAGATGCATTTTGGTCTGCTTGTTTTCTCTATATACCATTCTGGAAGTTTGATGGGATTTCTGGATGTGAGGGTTAGGATTTTGGTAATTAAGCTGGTGTAGTAACCTTTGAAGTATTACTTTGAGGATAAATCTTGCTTTTCAGCGTGGCCCTCAAAATCTGAGATGTAAACCATGAATTTACCTCTGAGAGTTTAAAAATGAAGTGAAGAAACAAGTTGTGGTATCTTTTTTTTTATCTTTGTAACTCATTTTCTTAACTTCTCGCATCCACTCAAGACCTCTGTGTAATAAATCTCTTGATTCCTATTGCTTGATTAAACAATTCAGAAGATTTCTTCCATAAGCTATGTCATTTTTTTTCTGCTTCACTTTCATTCATTTAGTATTCAATTTTTTTCTTTCTCACTGTTTTCAGTCTCTATGGTTTTGATGACACCTCAACCTGAACTCCTTCACATTAAACATTCAATCCCATATATACCTCAGATTGTTTACTTTATTAACTTACCGTGAGAATATATCCTAGAGAATTTCTTCAAAACAGATCATTATATCAGAAACGTTTGCTTTTAATTTACCTTAAGAGCAGTCCCCTACCTCACTCTCTATTTTCTGTAAAACATCTTGAATTGTTGATCTATTTTTGGGTCGGGTATAATGGCAGCGCTTGTATTCTTAGTTGTTGGTTTAGGACTTCCGGACTTCCAGTTATGTTTAGAACTTACTGCATGCAGCAATGTCTAGGATTCCATCCATGTTTTTAGTTACTTTGGCCTCAAACTTAATTCCTCCCCCATTATAGCATTACTTCGAAGGATTTGGTAGGTATTAAAGCCTTAACTTACACTATATAGAGAGATGTTCCCACAACTGTGAGCAAGGCCAATGCCCTCTTTGGAAATCTAATGCTTACAGAACTGTCTTTCTCTGTTTTGTAATAAAGCTATGTTTTGCTTAATTTACTTTTTCTGATAACAATATGAACTTGAGATGAATCATTAGTCTTTTGTGTTTTACAGCTTCTTCAGTTTTCTCAGACTACAATTGGAAAGATTCTTCTCAAGGGTGGAGGTTTATTTACAGACAAGTAATTGTTGTACTTAGCAAACAATTTTTATTTTTTGTCAAGTCTTGTTTAGCTTGGTGTAAGCGGCAGCACTTGAGACTGATAGGTTTCGAGTTCGAGACAAGACAGGGGTAAGTGGGAAATCACTGTTGATCCCCGAAAAAGAAAAAAAAAAAAAAAATTGTACCGAGCAGAGGTTCTGCAATGATGAGGAAAATCCTGAAGATGCATCTCTTAGACGTGTTTTTGATGAATCTCTTGAGGTAATTATTTTCTTTTATCAGGATCTCCTTATTTAGGTTGGTTGGTTCTCATATATTGGAAAGGTAATTATAACTGCATGTTTTTTTTTGGTCTTGCAGGTAGCCCAAGATCTCTAGAGAGGTGATGTGTTCCACTGCACAGACTTTAAGCGATAGACTTTGGGAGAAGAATGGGGGTAGAGAGAGAACTTGAGAAAACAGAAAAATGCCCCTCAACCAAATGCCGTTTTGGATGAGTGCTCATATATGCCACTCTACTTGGAATTAAAGTCAGATTTTAAATGTTTCTATTTTCAGTGTAAGTACAGAGTTTTGTTTAATAGGATAGGTGGATAAGTTGGTAGAATTTATAATTGGATGTACATTTCTTTACTCCAGAGATTGCTGCATGTAGAAGAACTTGATTGATTGAAGTAGATAGTTGACAACTTTGTGATCCATGAGGTAGACATTTTATTTTTCAAATTAAGGATGTTATAGTATATACATAAATATTTTAAAGGAAAAATGTGAGTATTTAAATCATATATTGAAGACATTCGTTCTATATTGTGGAATGATAATTAAGTTCTCCTATAGAGCAACTGGGCTCTAGTATTTTTAATGTTACCATAGCTGAATAATTAGAGTACCAAATTTGGATTATTTTCTTGATTCTGAGAATTTGCAGTTAGGGCTGAGCTTGGGTCGGTTTCGGTTTTTGAAGTCGGTTTTTTTCGATTTTTTTTCCTGAAGGAGAAAATCCAAAACCAACCCTACCTATAGTTGGTTCGGTTTCGGTTTTTATCCGGTTATCCAATGGGTAACCGAAATTATCCAACGTTCAAATGGACTAAAATCCAAAGGTCTCAAACTTCAAAGTATAACAAAAACTTGCAATAATTACATAAAAATTAACTCTGAATGGTCTAATCTCCAAATAGTTCATAAAAAATAACTTCCAAATGTATCTCATAAAATGCAAATACAAATTACAAATTAAACAGAGATCCCCAAGCAAAATCTGAACACCCAAAACTAAAATAAGCATTCCACTTAAACCCTTCAAAATGCTCTGTCCACCAATTACGGGTAAATAGAAATTATTACTTTCACAGAAACTAAGAACTTTGATGCCCGTAAAACAAAGGAGACGAAATCAAGTGGCGTTCTTATTCCATAAACTTCAATAGGCACAGCAGGCTTTTATTAAGCAAAAGGGAGAAAAAAATTTAAAAGGTTACAAAAAACATCTGAAAACCCTAACATCAACTCATCACAGAAACAGGACAATTGATAACACTTGATTACATGAAAGTTTTTCAGTGTAACTTACAAAAATAAACTGCAACTAAAAAAGTCACTCACTTGCAAGCCTCATTTCAATCTACTAAATGTAGACAAAAGCCCACATACCCAACATAAAGATTTCAGAAAGAAAAAAAAGGCACAAAACAAATTCAAGAATTCATAAACAATCAAAATCCCTGAACCCTAAATAGATTCTATCTATATAGATGCATCTCTCTGCAAGTGGAGATAGAGATTTTACCCACAACCCTAGATCCTCCTGTGCCAAGAGTCATTTTTGTTTTCCAGCAATTGATCAAAGGATGAGAAAATTCTTTCTGAAAACTAGAAAAAAGTTACAAAACAATATAAATTGAATCTTCAAGCCAACTCTTTTATCAATGAAGTGCAGTCCATGACCATCATCACTCATCAATCATCACTTTCAGAATTCAAATCCTTGAAACTTAATACCCATCATCACCTGAAATGCTAGACAAAAAAATAAAATAAAATTCACTTCAAAAATCAAACATAAACACATCATCCAAACATCAAAATCATTTTACTTGAAAAAACAAAGTTTAAACAAATTACAATCTAACCTCCACAACCATTCTTCAACCGAACATTTGAACATCCTTCAAACATCAACAACATGAGATTCACTGGCATCTTTGAACA
>JAOXNR010000062.1:0-11616 GCA_028571225.1 Parsonsia alboflavescens | reverse complement strand
CTTTATGTTCTAAGCTAGCTTAAGAGGCCTAATTAAGTCCCTAATCATGTTTGGGGCTGAGCCTATAAATAGTCCATTATTTGTACTGCATTAGAACAATTAACTTGACAAACACTTTTCAGAAATTTGATTGAATTCCAAATGGATTTAAATGGGTTACTTAACCGAAAGTTGCTAGGGCTCTTCTAGGGTTTATCAATGCTTGGTTAGGGTAATTGATTTGGGTTGAAAAAATCCAAACTACTAGATCATATTGAAAGACAATCATGATCATTAGTCACTAGCATGAATCTCTTTTTGAAGTCTTAGGCAAAATTTCAAATTATGAGTGACCTTGGATTTGGATAGATGGATGTTGAAATTCCAGCCATAATTCAAGGAATCACATCAAGGTCTATGTTGAACAACCTAAGGGCTTTATTGATCCTAATTTTCCATATCATATGTTTCAACTGAAAAAGGCATCATATGGTTTAAAACAAGCTCCTCGAGCTTGGTATGAAAGGTTAACAAAATATTTTTTGGAACAGGGTTACAAATGAGGGGAGTTGATAAAACTTTGTTTGTAAAACGGTTTTCTGATGATATTTTAATTACTCAAATCTATGTCGACGATATTATGTTTAGTTCTACTTCCATTCAACACACAGATACCTTTTTGAAACACAAGAATTTGAAATGAGTATGGTTGGTGAGTTGACATTTTTTCTAGGATTACAAGTTAAACAATTTGCAAATGGGATATACATCTCACAAAGCAAATATGCAAGAACATTGATTAAAAGATGTGGTCTCGAAAAAGCTAAAACTGTTAGAACACCGATCTGTACTAATTTGAAACTCTCTAAAGACAATGCAGGAACAGTTATGGATTCAAGTCTGTATCGAATTATGATTGGGAGCTTGTTATATCTTGCAGCAAGTAGACCAAACGTATGTCTCAATGTTGGAATTTGTGCCAGATATGAAGCAAATCCCAAAGAGTCTCACCTAATGGCAGTCAAAAGAATCATACACTATGTTAATACTACATTAAATTATGGCATCTGGTAGACAACTGACATTACGGCATTTTTGGCAAGTTTCAGCGATGCACTAGGTAGGAAACTTGGATGATTGCAAGAGCACTTCTAGAGGATGTTTTTATCTTGGAAACACTCTGGTTTCATGGTACAGTAGGAAGCAGAACTCAATTCCGTTATCAACAACAGAAGCTGAATACATTGTTGTTGGAAGTTGTTGTACACAACTATTATGGATGCAACAAATGCTAAAAGATTACGATATTGTATAGGATATGTTTACTATGTTTTGTGACAATAAGAGTGTCATTGATATATCTAAGAATCCTGTTTAGCATACCTGCACTAAACACATTGACATAAGCCATCATTTCATTAGAGAATTGGTAGAAACTAAGACTGTTTCATTGAGCATGTGTCAACGGAAAAAAACTGGTAGATATTTTTACTAAACCTTTGTATGCTAAAACATTTGAATCGTTGAGGAAAGCTTTAGCAATCTATTTTCTTGACATTTAAATAACACTAGTATGATAGTTGCTCTATAGTATAGTAGTTTAGCAGTATTATCTTGTTTTGCTTTCTTTCCATTATTATTGTTGAAGATTTATCATTCTTAAATTTTGCATATAGGCAGTTTGTAAAAATATCTTTCATGAAACTAGAGTTTTACCTCTTTTACATAGGCATGATTGATTTCTTCAATTTTCCTTTAAAAAAAATGCCGAGAATGAACAAGGGAACGTCATTTAATTTTTGTTAAAATTGCTGATTTTCTGAAAAAAGAGTTACCTCCACTAGTGATTGTGTGAAAACAATCTCAGATATGCCAAGGAAGAACAAGGGCATGTCATTGATTTCAGCAAAATTTGATTATTTTCTGATAAAAGAGTTATCTTCACTATGGGTTCAGCTAAATATACATAATCAAAATCATCATTGCAAAAAGCTACCCTAGTGGTTGTGTGAAAATTATCTCAGATTGAGGGAAATGATTTTTCCTCCTGTACACCTTCACTAAAATTATGGTTGATTGATAATTTATTTTTCTCTCTCTATATTCTTAATTTAAGTTTAGTAATCTTTGCGATGACACGAGAAATTGATCTTAGCATGATAATCAAGCTGATCCTACCATACCTAAGGTGACTGCCATACTCATTTTTTAAATAATAATAATAATAATAATAATAATATATTTGTTTTGCTTCAAAAGTTTTTCCCTAGGGATCTTTGTTTAAACTCTATTGGTTAGTTTAATGTTCTTGGCAGTTAAAATACCTTGATCCATGCTGATGTCTTTAGTAATCGTGTCTATCACTTTGAAACTTGGAAAGTTTTTCTTTTAATAAACCCTCTTATCCGATATTTATGCAGTAATCCCTGAGCATGTTTCCTACATTACCATACTCGTGATTGCTAAAGAAAGGTTTTGCAATTTTCTTCTCTTCCAATTTCTCTTCACCATTTGATTGTATTTCTTTGTTATTCTTCACAAGAATTTGCAGAAACTGTTTGTGGGATTCCAATATGGTGCGGGTAAAACAAGTTGTTAGGAAGAAAAAAGGTGGTGGCACTATCACTCCATCAACATTCAGTTCCACATCGCCTCCTGAGATGACTCCACATCCTCTCGGTTTGATTCCTATCAGCGGCTCCGGTGACATCTTTAGTCTCCTCCATGATCCGAGCTTTCAAGGACTCATATATCTCTCTGGACATTCCTCCTACTAGATCTGCTCCAAAGGTAACCCCTATCTACCCCCTCAATAAAAGTTTTTGAATGCTTATTGTGCCAATCACTGGAATACCATAGTTTCTCTAAAGATAATTGGGGAGTGTAACATTGACATTCCGAGCCATGTAAAAGCAAGGGATATTGGAATTTTTATCTAGCAAATTGTACATGAAATCTGTCTCAAAACTGTCGTTTTACATTGATGGCCTAGTTTGGGATTTCCATGTGAATTTGTCTGAAATTTAGAATATAGATAGTCCCATGTTTCAAAAAGTCCATGTCTATGGTCATATGTTTGATTATTCTGCAAGCTTGATTAGGGAATATTTGGGTTTGACTAGTCTTGATACTGCCTCGATGTCTAAGGAATCTTCAACTTTTAGTTTTGATGTTCTTGCTTCTGAGTTGAATGAAGGTCATATTCAGCAATAGCCCCCTAATAATGCTATTAAAGCCTCTACCCTGTCTACCAAATACTCTATTCTTCACAAAATATCAAAGTCAAATTGATTTCCTTGTACTCACTATTCTACGGATTTTGCTGACCATCCCTGACTCCTATATTCTATTAGGACTAGTACTGATTTTGATTTAAGCCAGCACATATATGATATTATTTGTGGGTATCAGCAATGGGATAAGACCTATGGGAATTTGCCCTTTCCGGTTGTCATTAGCGCAGTTCTTTTAAAGCAACGTGTTGTAAGGGATTCAGCAAATGGTGATCCTGTTTATCCCACTAAACTGATCAAAGTCTCTCCAAAGTTGTTCAAAGGGAAACGGGTAAATGATATGAGATCATCCAATCCTTCTATGCCTACCTCATCCACTAGATTGTCTCGAACTAGCCTTGTGCAATTGCACAAAGCACTTGCACCTTTACCTGATGCACTCCTACAGGTTCAACAATCCTTGCTCACTACTCAAGCTGATGATACATCCTCTACTTCTTTGTTACTTGACTGATACTTTGACATTCTTGTTGGCAACACGAGGGACAAAATTTTTATTTTTTTTTATGTTACTGATACTCTGGTTATATCTGCTTATGCTTTTTAGTTTTCTTTATGGGTGCTGATTTGATTTTTGCAGTCTTCTTATTACTACTACTGGTATTTCTATTGGTATTGCATTGACTCTGGTTTTACTGATTTGATTTTGCACTCTTCTTATTACTGCTACTAGTATTTCTATTGGTATTGCATTGACTGTGGTTTTTCAATTTATAGTTTTTATGCTTATGATTCAAAAACCTTAGTATTAGTGTGTTTGCCAAAATAATGCCAAAGGGGGAGTTTGTTAGATATTTATATTGGCTATTTTTTCTGAAACTTAGAAGTCACACGGTTTTTGAAGATTTATTGGGATACTGATGTATTGGTTATGAGCTTTACAGATTGTTCAAATCAGTGGTTGAGTTAAATTAGGAGATTATTAAGATCTTTAAGATTCTCTAAGTTATCCTTAAGATTGAGAGGTGATTTGTTTGATATGATATCTCTTAAGATTTCTAAAGTTTGATATTCCTTGATTGCCTATTCTGAATTGGTATCTTCATAATTATCCTAAATTGATATTTCCATGTTTATCTAAATTAGATAATTATTCATATATTGTAATTATCTTTTAGAAAGAAATATCTCTTATATCTTTTTACTGCTATTATTTCCAAAACGAGATAAACATTGAAGAGATCAAGATTAACAATGATTGAGTATCATGCTGAGAAGTCCTTGTTGAAAATCCATATAAATATTCGAGAGAATATTTATTGGTAGTAGAACTCGGGAGGAGTATCTCTACCTCACTATCATAAACTGTCACAGGGGTGTCACAGGAATGCTACAACGGTTCTTGTGGAACAGTTCCAGAACTCAAGGGGAATTCCGCTTCGGAAGAAGCTTTGTCATCTTCAGAGGGATTCTGGTAGATGTTGCGATATATGCAAGAGGGATTCTTACTGTGAGTTGGTAAGGTAAAACATTGTATAGGATAGTGATAGACTAGAGGGATTCTATTGTTCTATACTACACTTGTTGTAACGTTTTTATCTTAGTGGATTTAGCAGCTCGGCTTACCTTTGAGGACGTAGCCTAATATTGGATTTATTCCAATGGGGTGAACCTCGTTAAATCTTGGTCTTCATTTAGTTTTTGCAAGTATTTACATATTCAGTATATTACGTATACTATTAATAGAATTGCTAGCAAAAGATTCTATCAATATAAATATGGGCACCGTTGTCCAAGTTATAGTTAGGACTATGTAGATCACTATGCAAGTTTGGTGGCTACCTGAGATGATGGAGATGATATACAGAGGTTCTCGCAAGGACCGATAACTCGATCAACGACAAACAAGCATTCAATTTGTCTGAGAACCAAAAGATGAACTTGAATTTGATGCTCCAAATATTATTAAAAATGATTTCCAAGTAGACAAAATATTTTTTTATATAAATTAAAGCTTAGATATCTAGTTTGGAGCGAAAGGGGCTCAAAAAAAGGAGATTCTAGAGAAGAACCGATCCGACCATAGGTCTAGGCAGCCTGTGCCCGTCCAACAGAGCCTTAATTTGGAATTCGAACAGAGAAGGTCCAATCTATTCCCCAGCTTGCACACCATCGCTGGTCAAAGTCTTCAAGAAATGGTCCAATATTCAACGAGCGCCAGTTGATGGCCAAAGAACCTATGGAAAGAACCAACTGTTTTGGAGAAAAGGAAGAGAATCACTGGTGTTGTCCCAAGTTGTGTCATCGGCTCTGGCTAAAGCTTCTACACACCGGTCTTCCAATTTTTCAGGTGCCGGTTGAGTTTGTTCAGCATCGGTCATTCTTTCATGTTCACCGACTTTCTGATTTGTTTTAATTTGACAAGTCAAGTCAATTTTAACTTTGACTTCATAGTTTTAGTTATTTTAATTAAGTCCTTTAATTATTTATTTTCCTAATTCATTTAGAAAACTACATTTGAGTTTTTTTAGTTAATACCTTAATCTTAATTTAATTCAAATTAGGAATCTTGTAATAATTATAAATATGACTTATTGTATTATTCAACAATCAGTTTATTATCAATGCAATTTGAGATTTGAAAGCATTCTCTATCTTTTTAAATTCTTCATTAAACTCTTGATTTATCAAACAATTTAGCTTGAGTTGTTGGCGGTATCACCCTTTCAGAGATATTGGTTCACGGTTGAGAAACGGCGTCAAGTCAATATATGTTTCAAGTATCAAACCTAGTAATCGTCATGGGCAAAGTTTTATACTCATGTTGGGTCTAGCTAATCAAGAATTAGGGTATCAGAGCTCAAAGTTCATTACAGGTTTACTATCCTTTGTGTTCTTTGTTATCGTCCTTTGTTTCTTGTTATTCTTTCTAAAAAAAACAAAATAAAAAAATCATATCTTTTCTTTGTTTCTTGTTCTTCTTCATATTTTTCTTTGATTCTTGTTCTTAAAAATACAAAAAGATTCAATCTTTTAATTGCTCTTGGTTTCTTGACCAACAAGTTTCTATCTTTATTGTTATTGTGATTTCTTGAACCCTAGAAGCATATCCTAGACAAAGAGCTCCCACCTTGGTTGTTATTTGTGATAAAAATAAAAAAAGAAAGTGCAGAAAATTCGAATTGAAAATTTATCAAAAATCAAAAATTGTGAAAGTTTATGTTTTGTGAGAAATTTGTGTTTGTTAATTGCCTATTCAATATTGGATTCCATGAAAATCAATTATACCAAAAAAAAAAAAAAAAAAAAAAGATAGCATATTTTGAATCTTTTGACATCTAAAAGTTATATTCTTGCATATTAACCCAATTCTTGTTTCATTGGTTCTTGTCTTGCTCTTTTATGTGGATTAATTGATTCAATTAATTGATTGCTACTCAAGATCTTTGTTGATTGTTTGGTTCGTTGATTGAAGTTCTTTTAAGAATCGTAAGAAGAAAGAGTCGAATCGAAAAAGGTGAAAGCGGTGAGTTCATAAGAGTGAGAAAAGGCCATTATTGTGTGATACACTAGGGATTTGATATCATTGAGAGATATATGAAAGGGAGTGCTGTGATAAAAATTGTTTTATCTAACATTGTTTTCTGTAGGAATTTCTTATAATGTCTAGACAAAATGTTAAACCCAAAAGAAGCAAATCTTAAATAGATGTGATGGGGATGTTTGACAAAATAATGCAGCAGCTAGCAACTTTATATACAACAATCCAAGCTATGAATTGGCATAATGGGCTATTGAAAGAGTCACAAAACGCCAATAGGAGGCAAAATCAAGGTGGCAATCAAAGATACCAAGCTCTAAGAGGGAGGTATGCTGATGAAGGAGATGGATGATAGATATTTAGGGAATATGAAGTTGCAAATTTCAATCTTTCAAGGCAAGCAAGATCCTGATGGATAACTTGAATGGGAAAGTGGGGAGGAGCAATTATTTGCATGCTACAATTATTAGAATGAGAAAATGGTGAAAATGGCAACCTTGGAATTTAGATATTATGCTTTAGCTTGGTGCAAGTAATTGATGATAAATAGAAGGCGATGTGGTCACTCAAATTGATTCTTAGGAAGATTTGAAAGTTGTCATGAGTGCAAGGCATGTTCCTAATTATTATTATTATTATTATATAGAACTATATCAAAAATTATGGACTCTTACCCAAGGAAGCAAGTTCGTAGATGACTATTTCAAGGAGAGGGAGTTGATCATGATTAGAGTCGACATTCAAGAGAACGAGGAAGTAACCACGTCAAAATTCCCGAGTGGGTTAAATAGAGAAATTGGTAACAAGGTTGAGTTACAACCACATTCTGATCTTCAAGATTTTCAACATTTGGCCATCAAAGTGGAAGAACAGTTGAAGAGGCAGAAATTAGGTTTTGGGAGCCAATGAAATTATTCAAATTTTGGAGGTTCTTTTTCAAAGGTGCAATCTTCTTGAGCAAAAGGAGGAACAAGTGGTACCAAGCCTTCATTCATGGAGAAGCCCAAGGGAACTGAAGTGAGGAATCAACCAATGGAAAGATGTAAATTTCCATCTCAAAATAGAAATCGTGATACTTAATTCTTTAAGTGCTCTGGCATAGGACATATGCCTACTGATTGTCTAAACAAAAGAGCATTGGTGATAATTGATGGAGAATTCTATTTTGAGGATAAAAAGGAGGAAGAGAACACAGTCGAAAAAGAAGAGGAGGCTAAGGATGAGCAAGTAAGAGATGAGATATCTGTAGAAGATGAGCAATTAGCTCTTGTTGTAAGAAGAGCTCTCAACTTGCAAGTCAAGGAAGATGATGAGTCTCTTCAAAGAGACAATTTATTTCATGCTGGATGTAAGGTGTTTGGGATACCTTGTGGAGTTATCATGGATCATGGGAGTTGTGTAAATGTGGGAAGTAAGTACATTGTTGGAAAATTGAAGCTTCCATTCATCATTCATACAAAACCCTACAAGTTGCCATGGCTTAATGATTGTTTAAAAGTAAGGATAAATAATAAAGTAAGAATTCCATTCTCAATTGGGAGAATTGAAGATGAAGTCCTTTGTGATGTAGTGCCAATGCACGCAAGGCATCTATTATTGGGAAGGCCTTGGCAATTTGATAGAAGGGCAATCTACAATGGAGACAAGAATGAGTACTCAATTGAGAAAGAAGGAAAGAAGTTCAATTTGGCCCCTCTTACTCCTCAAGAAGTTTATAAGGAGAAAAAGTTATTGCAGTCAAAGATGGAAGAATTTTATACCAAAGGGAAGGAAAGTAGAGAGGCAAGAAAAGAAGCAAAAGAGAGGAAAATACTAAAGGAAAACAATAATTTTGAGGGAAAAGAAGAGCTTTTATGCAAAAAAATAATAATAATATAAATAAATAAATAAATAAAGGAGGTTATGGGAGCTTGTGAGGATGAACAATCTTTTGTTTTACTTATGTTCAAAGAATCTCTCATCTCTAATACTAATCTCTCTTTTCCTTGTTTGGTTGGTTCTATTTTGCAGAATTTAGAGATGTGTTTTAGGAGGAATTGCCTAATGGGTTACCATCAGTTAGGGGGATTGAACATCAAATTGATCTCATACCAAGAGCTCCTCTTTCAAATAAACCAACCTCTAGGACCAATCCAAATGAAACAAAGGAAATTCAAAAGCAAGTAGAGGAGTTGCCTGAACAAGGTTGTGTTAGAGAAAGCATGAGACCTTGTGTGGTCCCTGTTCTACTTGTACCTAAGAAGGATGGTTCATGGAAGATGTGTGCTGATTGTCGACCAATCAACAAGATTACGATAAAGTATCATTTTCCAATTCCCAGACTTGATGGTATCCTTGATGAGTTGAGTGGTAGTATTTGCTTTTCCTAAATTGATCTTAAAAGTGGCTATCACCAAATTAGAATGAAGGAAGGGAATGAGTAGAAAACGGCTTTTAGAACAAAACATGATCTTTATGAGTGGTTGGTTATACCTTTTGGTTTGATTAATGCACCTAGTACTTTCATGCATTTAATTAATCATGTTTTGAGGGATTTTATTGGGAAAGTTGTTGTATCTTGATCTATATTAAGTCTATGGGTGATTATGTTAATCATTTAAAGCATGTTTGTAATATTCTTAGGAAAGAACAATCATATACCAACTAGAAAAAGTGATCTTTTTGTTCAAAACAAGCTTCTTTTCTTTGGTATATTGTTTCTTCTAATGGAATTCATGTAGATGAAGAAAATATCAAGGCTATCAAAGAATGGCCAACACCAAAAAAGGTAAGTGAGGTAAGGAAGTTTTCATGGATTAGCATCTTTTTATAGAAGATTTGTGTCCAATTTTAGAACAATAGCTACTCCATTGACTGAGATTGTTAAAATGCATGTTGGTTTTCGTTAGGAAAAAGATTAAGAAGGATACTTTTAATCTGTTGAAAGATAAGCATGTTTGTTCTCCTATTCTTGCATTATCCTATTTCACTAAAGTTTTTTAAACTGAATGTGATGCCTTGGGATTGGGAAATGGGGCTGTTTTAGTGCAAGAAGGGAAGTAAATGGCATATTGTAGAGAGAAATTGTATGGAGCATCTTTGAGATATTCTACTTATGATAAGAAATTTGTATGCATTAGTTAGAGTTTTACATACTTGGCAACATTATCTTTGACCTCTTGAGTTTGTTATTCATATGAATCATGAATCTTTGAAGCATTTGAAAGGTCAAGATAAGCTTAGTAAGAGACATGCCAAGTGGATGGAATTCATTGAGATGTTTCCAAATGTGATTAAGTACAAAATGCTAAGAAGAATGTGGTAGCAGATGCTTTGGTCAAGGAGATATGCCTTAATCTCTACTCTTAGTGTTAAATTGTTGGATTTTAAGCATATTGTGGAATTTTATGTGAATGATGAGGATTTTAAGGATGTTTTTGTTGCATTTGAAGGGTATTTGTTTAAAGAGAATAAACTTTGTATTCCTAAATGTCCTTTGGGAAAATTGTTAGTCATTGAATTTCATGGGGGTAGTTTAATAGGACATTTTGGCATTGGTTAGACTTCGGATATGTTGAAAGAACATTTATTTTGGCCTCATATGTAAAATTGGTGTAATCAAGATTTGTTCTAATGGCATTGCATGTAGAAAAACTAAATCTAAAGTCCATCATCATGGTTTGTATATTCCTCTACCAATTCCTCATGCACCATGCATTGATGTTTCTTTAGATTTTATCTTAGGATTGCCTAGATCCCAAAGAGGAAATGATTCCATATTTGTGATTGTGGATAGGTTTTCCAAAATGGCACATTTTATTCCATGTAATAAAATTGATGATGCAACTATGTGGCTAACTTGTTTTTCAAAGAAGTTGGGCATTTGCATAGAATTCCTAAGAGTATTGTTAGTGATTGTGATGCTAAGTTTTTTAGTCATTTTTTGTGTGTTTTATGAGGAAAGTTGGGTACGAAATTGTTGTTTTCAACCACTTGTCATCCACAAACAGATGGTTTAACTGAAGTTGTCAACAAGATATTAGGAACTTTACTTAGGGTTGTGATAAAAAAGAATTTGAAATCATGGGAAGAATGCATACCATTTATTGAATTTGCATATAAACGTTGTGTGCATTCAACTACTCATTATTCACCTTTTGAATTAGTTTATGGTTTTAATCCATTAGCTCCATTTGAAATTGTTCCTTTACCAATTAATGAATTAACAAGTATAGATGGAAAGAAAAGGGCAAATTTGATTAGGAGCATTCATGCTAAGGTAAAGGCAAATATTGAGGAGCAATCCAAGCTCTATGCAGCTCAGCATAATAGAAGGAAGTGTCCTATGATTTTCAATGTTGGAAATTGGATTTCAGTACACTTTTGAAAAGAAAGATTTTCTAATTTTCACAAGTCCAAGTTGGATCCTCAAGGAGATAGTCCTTTTCAAGTTATTGAGAAAATTAAGGACAATGCCTACAAAATCAAACTTTCAAGTGAGTATAATGTTAGTGCTAACATTTAATGTTAGTGATCTTTCTCCTTTTGATGCAGATGATCGAGATTCAAGGATAAATCTTTTTTAGGAGAGGGGGGATGATGGGGATGGCATAACAAGACCTATAACTCGTTTTATTGCAAACAAGTTAAGACAATTGATAATTCGATTTGTTCAAGAACGAGAAGATGAACTTGAATTTGAAATTTCAAAGATTATTAAAAATGAATTCCATTATTAATTAAATCATATAAAAATATTAAAAGAAGTGCAATCCTTTTTAAATTTCATCACTTTTTCACTCTATTATTGCAAAGTATCCTATTCCAAAGGAAAATTAATATTACCGTCAATGTTAACGTTAAAATATGTGTTTGGGTGGGTGG
>JAOXNR010000061.1:0-11617 GCA_028571225.1 Parsonsia alboflavescens | reverse complement strand
ACTTAAATTTTTTTAAAGTACTAATGTATCGAAATTTTAATTTTTATGTTTTTATTAATGTTGATGTAGTTTTATATGTTTTCACGATATTTGCTTTTGATTGTTGATGTTTTAAATAATGTTAGATGAATTTTAGTTTTATAAAATTTGTTAGTTTATTGTAATTTTATTTGGAATTGCTTATAAATATGAACTTCATATTTTTTTTTCTATATTATTGAGATATTTATTTTATTGTGATGATATATAAATTATTTAATATATTTATTTATTCGGGATGTAAACTTGACGAGTTTACGATTCGAGTTTACAGGATCCCCAATGAGTTTATTTAAACTCTCGATTTTAAAAAACTTGGTTGGCATTTTCCTCAATGACACTAAAGATTAAAAAGAATAAAAAAAGAAAACAAGGGAGGAGATATAGTCACCCTCTAAGAGAGAGCTCATGAAGAAGCTCCTCGTAGGAATCTAGGTGGGTATCCTAAGCATCAAGCCGATTTTTGAATTGCATCCCAAGTTGTGCAAACTGGGATTACATAGCTTCTTGATTTGCAAGGATCTGATGCAACATGTCTCTTGTGGATTGGTGTGAAGTGGATGGTCCCGTAGAAGAGGAAGGGACCTCTTGTGGATCCTGTCCTTGCTCCATGGCTTCAATTTCGTTTTCCTAATGGATTTGCTCCTCTTGAAGGGGTAAGGCGAAAAATTCCTGATGACGCCATATACCATCATGACCATGAGAATACTTAAGATTGTTCATGGTTGTTGTGTTGATAATAGCATTGGGTTTAACACCTGTAAAATTCTGAAGAGGTAGATGGCAGGCTTGAAAAATAGTGGTTAGAAACAAAGGATAACAAAATTCCTTATTGACTCCTGGAGCACTACGAACAATCTCACACATGTTATGGATTAAGATGGGAGGTAGTGAGATTCCTTGAATATCCCCTAATCCATTTTTCATGCAATAAAGAATATAAACATCCAAAACCCGCAATTCATTCGAGGAAGAAGCCTTTGGAAAAATATTATGATTAAGCAAATAAGTGAGGATGCGATATATCTAATTGTTTAACCTTAAGTGTAGAGCGTTCTTGTTCCTTTCCTACGTTATAATAAAGTAGCCCTAAATCTTGTTTGGCAATGTTGAAATTAAATTCCTTATCCGTTCTCACTCTTTCATGTTGATGGGAAAGATAATTACCAAGATTAGGGAGATGAAAAGTTCGAGCGAGAAAGTCTTTATCAAGATGAATAGGAAATCCCCTAACATGAGTGTCAATAGTTTCCAAGTTATTAGTGGATTTATTAACAATATTTGCATAAAATTCTTCATCTAAATTAGGATAGAAAGTGTCAGGAGGATTAAGGATAGATTCCCAGCCAAGGACTTGAAAGCTAGATATTATTCTTTAGATTTAAGGGGAAAGTCCTAAGCTAGATATTATTCCCAATTGCACTTCAAGTGGTTCAACAATTATATGTTCAAAGATCCATGAATGATTTGCTCGTGCTTCTAACCATGTTTGATTATCCAAAGAAGTAAAATGTGTGTGATCAAATGAGGAAGGTTGTGTTTGTGGAGATGCTTCTCTTCTAGAGGATCTAGACCTTTTTTCTCGTCTAGGTATTTTGACAAACACTAGGTGGGCACTTAATTTTTTTCAAGAATTAAGTGAATTTATCAACAAATTTCAGCCCCAATTTAACACAACAAACATGGATAATGTAATAACAATTAATCGCATTTAACTCCAACACAACAATATCCAATCTCAAATGCCCATTCGCCTCCAAAAATCACAATAAAATGCAAAGCAATGACAACCTGACAAAACCAAAAGAACAAAATAGATAAGAGGGTTAGAGAACAAATTTACCAAACTTCCTTAGCAATTGGTTGAATCGTCAATCACTCCCAATGTCAAATTTGGATGTGAGGTTTTGGTGAAAAATGGAGATGTGAATGGTGAAGAGAGAGAAAGAAAAGTGAAAATTTGATGATGGGGGATGAAGTAAATGGAAGAAAAGAAGGATTTTGGATGGTGTTTATGGGAGATTTGATGAGAGATTGAGAGGTTTGGAAGGTTAGGGTTTCGGTTTGATGAAGAAAGGGAGAGAATATTTCGAATTTGAGAAGGAAAGAATGGAAGAAAAGAAGGGGGGAAAAAATTTTAAAAAAGGGATTTTTGTCTGTCCGGTGCCAGCTGGGTTTGTATCCTACACCGGATGGCTTCTGAAATAGGTCTTTTTAAAAAAGTTCCAGAGAGTATCTAGTGGGTGATCCGGCCGTATATCTTGAGCCGGATGGTGCTTGCTGTGCCTGTCCGATGCGTCCCTGGGTGCCAGATGGCGCTGTCCGGTGCATTGTGTGCCCAGTTTCCGTTTTGATTATTTATTAAAAATTCGAAATGGGGTAGCATCCTAAACATATAAAAATGAATAAATAACTACTAAATGAAAAGAAAACGAGAAATAAACTAAGAAATCTCATTCTTGGGTTGCTTCCCACAAGCGCCTTTGGTTAATGTCATTTGGCTCGACGTTATCCACTTGCTATCCAATTCCTTCTCGTTCATGGAATGGTAGAAGCATAAATGATAATTCCTTAAGCGTATGCTCCATGTGGAGCCATGATTCCTCTATTATTGGACATTCTACAAATAAATTCTCATACAGGGAATCATTATCAGAAAATAAAGGAAGATTTGTAAATTTAATATCATAAAACCCATCAATATCATGTATAAATGTAAAATCATTGCGGCTTCCTTCTATTTTCTCTTCCTTAGAAATTTCTTCTTTATTTGGTTTGATGAGATTTTGAGTAAAAGACAGATGGGTTTCAAGAGAAGGATAAGGTAATTCTAATGGAGGCTCGATTTTGCTAGGAATGTTGTCATCAAGTAAAATTTGCTTATCCTCTAAATCTGGTGCTTGAAAGTTATCAGTGAAATTTTACTCTTCAGGACCGAGAAATTGATAGGTAAAATTTTGAGAAAATAGAGCTCTAACTTCAGAAGAAAGATATCCTATTTGGTCTTCTAAATTGCGTAGATTCGATATAGTTTTCTCTTAAAAGATGAGGGTATTGGTTACTAATTCTTTGATCCTAGATTCAAGGGAATGCTCTTGGTAGTGATTTTGAGAAAAGGAAAGATTTGAAGGATAATAAGAATTTGGCAGTCTGAAAACTTGGTTATAAGAACAGTAATCAAACCAATAACTAAATGGGTTAGAATATTGTGGAAAATTATGATATTGCTCCCATAGCCCAACATATGATTCCATGTAGTCACCATTCCTAACAAAATAAGAAAAATTATTAACATTATTCATCAACTTAAAATTATCAACACTAGTAACAAAAGAATTATCAGAACAAAAAGAGGAGGAATTCTAATAAATTTTTTTTTAAAAAAAGATTAATTGGAAAGATTTAAACTTCAATAACAATTCCCCAGCAACGGCACCAAAATTGGGCCGTGCGTCATAACATGAACAAATTAAACCTATCTACCAAAACTAATGCAGTTAGGACAAGTAGGGTCGAACCCACAAGCAATTGGATCTCAATTTAAAGAAAACCAATTAATAAGTAACTAAAGGGAGGATTTTTGAAAGGGTTTATAAAATAAAATCAAACAAAGAAGCTAAATTAAAAAGAAGAATATAGATGAGAAAGCTGTTAACAAGAAACAATCCGTAGGTCAATTGGTATGGAGATAATCATTGATCAAATAACACAATTAAGTAGTTGATTTTAAAATTTGTCTTAGCCCTCAAATTCCTAAAGATCTACTTCTCGTAGCGAGAAATAAAATCCCTAATCTAATCAATTAAACTTACGTCGTAACGAACTATAAATTTAATCAACTAAATTGCATAAGCATGAAGACATTACCAACGTCAAATCACATAAACAAAGTAGTTTTAATTCATACAATTCTCTATCGTCAAATAAAGTTGTTAGCCAAACCTACTTCAAACAATAGTTACTATCTGTGGATTTATCAATCTTAGCGATAATATTTAAATCCTAATAGTATAATCATGCAAATTAATCTAGGTGATCAGTCTAAATTAATAAACATAATTAATAAGATGATAAGATGAAAATAAGAATTGCACAAATACTTAATAATAAAGATCAAATCTTTAATAGAAAACAAACCAAATCTTATAACCCCATAACAAAATAACCTACTTCATGTTCTTGTTAACAAAAGACGACTATTCATAAGACATGATTAATAAAATCGAAAAATACAAAAGAGGAAGAGAAAATCTATCCTTTGTCTTCGGAATTCCTCAGAAGATCAATCTTGAATTGTTGTGTTGTGTGTCTAAGACTAAGACAAAGGGCCTATTTATAGGAGTAAAAGACTCCCAATAAGTAGTTACCTAAAAGGATTCTAATAATAAATTAGAAACCTATTACAAAACAAAGTAATTCTTGAAAAAATAATCAAATCCTAATAAAATTGAAAGTCTTTGCCATGGTCCACGGTCTACAAACTTGGTCAATCCGTAGTCCTCAACTTTATTTCGATGACCAGTGAAAACGGTGAACAGTACTCCCGATGAATAGTGCAGTGACAACAATTTCAGAAAATCTTGAGCATTTTTTAACTAAATATTCTTGCAAACAAAAATCAAGCATAGAGAAGTAAAATACATCTAAAGCAACATAATTAAGCTAAGTTACGTAAGATAATGACATAAAAAGAACATAAAACTTAGTATAATTATGTATAAATCATTCATTTATTGGTAAAGGAACAAGACCAAATGAAGTTAATAGATTAAAACCATAAATCAATTCAAAAAGTGAATACAGAGTAGTAGAATGCACACAACGATTATATGCAAATTCAATAAATGATATGCATTCTTCCTATGATCTCAAATTCTTTTTAATTGCAACTCTAAGTAAAGTTCCCAATGTCCTATTAACAACTCAGTTTAACCTTTTGTTTGTTGATGACAAGTAGTAGAAAATAGCAATTTGTATCCTAACTTTCCTCATAAAACACGCCAAAAATGACTTATAAACTTAGCATCACAGTCACTAACAATACTCTTATGAATTCCATCAAATGCACAACTTCTTTGAAAAATAAATCAGTCACATGAGTTGCATCACTAGTCTTATTACAAGCAATGAAATGTGCCAGTTTGGAAAACCTATCCATAACCTCAAATATGGAATCTTTACCCCTTTTAGATTTAAGTAATCATAAGATAAAATCCATAGAAATATCAATCCAAGGTGCATGAGGAATTGGTAGTGGCATTTACAAAACATGACAATGAACTTTAGATTTATCCTTTCTACGTGCAATGCAATTAGAACAAATCTTAATTACATCCTTTTTCATATGAGGCTAAAAGAGATGCTCCTTTAACATATCCAAAGTCTTAGCAATGCCAAAATGTCCCATTACACCAACCCCATGAGATTCAATAACAAGCAATTTACGGAAAGAATATTTAGGGTTACAAAGTTTATTTTCTCTAAATGAATACCCTTCATGCTTATAAAATTTCTCAACAATCCCAAATTCACATGCATATAAAGCATCCTTAAAATCTTTAATAAGCTCAAAACCCAATAATTTAGCATTCAGAGTAGAGATTAAGGCATGCCTCCTTGATAAAGCATTTGCTACCACATTCCCCTTACCTTGCTTGTATTTGATCACATATGGAAACATCTCAATAAATTCCACCCACTTGGCATGTCTTTTACTTAGCTTATCTTGACCTTTTAAATGCTTCAAAGACTCATGATCTGTATGAATAACAAACTCACGAGGCCAAAGATAATGTTGCCAAGTATGAAAAGCTCTAACCAATGCATATAATTCCTTATCATAAGTAGAATATCTCAAAGATGCTCCATGCAATTTCTCACTAAAATATGCAATTGGTTTAATTGCTTGCATCAAAACAGCCCTAATGCCCAAACCCGATATATCACATTGGGTAATACAAGAATAGGAGCATAGACTTACAATAGATCAAGATATCATCAAAATACACCACAACAAATTTTCCAATGTAGTCCCTAAAAAATGATTTATTAAACACATAAAAGTACTTGGTGCATTAGTCAACGTAAAAGGCATAACCAAGCATTCATAAAGACCATGTTTTGTTTTAAAAACAGTTTTCCACTCATCCCCTTCCTTCATACTAATTTGGTGATAGCCACTTTTAAGATCAATTTTAAAAAAGAAAATACTACCAGTCAATTCATCAAGCATATTATCAAGTCTAGGGATTGGAAAGCGATACATCACCTTAATCTTATTGATTGCTCGACAATCAACACACATCCTCCAAGAACCATCTTTTTAAGGAACAACTAGGATGGGGACCACACAAGGACTTGTGCTTTCTCTAACGTATCCCTGCTCAAGCAACTCCTCTATTTACTTTTGACTCTCCTTTGTTTCATCCGGATTGGTCCTATAAGCTGGTTTGTTTGGAAGATGCACTCCCGACGTGAGACGAATTTGATGCTCAATCCCCTCATTGGCATTAATCCACTAGGCAATTCTTCAAAAAACACATCTCCAAAATCTTCAAAAGAGAATCAACCAAACTTGGAAAAGAAAGAATAGTGTTAGAAATAAGAGCTTCTTTAAACATAAGTAAAACAAAAGATAGTTTATCCTTACAAGTTCCCATAACATCTTTTTCTTTTGCATAAAAACTCTTCCTTTCTCTCAATTATTTTTCCTCAATTTTTTCCAACTATTTTCCTCTAATTTTCTTCAGCTCTCCCGTTTCTTCTTTTCTTGCCTCTCTACTATCCTCCCCTTTTGAATAAAATTCTTCCATCCTTAACTGCAATATCTATTTCCCCTTCTAAAATTTTTAAGAAGTAAGTAGGGCCAAATTGAACTTCTTTCCTTCTTTCTCAATTGAATAAATATTCTTTTACCTGTCATAGATTTCCCTTATATCAAATTGCCAAAGCCTTCCCAATAATAGATGACTTGCTTGTATTAGCACCACATCACAAAGGACTTCATCTTCAAATCTCCCAATTGATGAGAATGGAATTCTTACTTGCTTGCTTAACCTTACTTCTAAACAAGCAATAAGCCACAGTAACCGCTAGGGTTTCGGATGAGTGATGTATAGAAGCTTCAATTTATCAACCATGTACTTACTTGCCACATTTACACAACTTCCATTATCAATGACTACTCCACAAAGCCTCCCAAACACCTTGCATCTAGCATGAAACAAATTTTCCCTTTGTAGAGATTTTCCTTGATTTACAAGTTGAGAGCTCTCCTTAAAATAAGAATTGAATGCTTATCATCTTCATAAACTTCAAATCTTTTTTACTTATCCTCAACCTCCTCTTCTTCTTCAACATTGGGCTCTTCTTCCTTTTCATCCTCAAAATAGAGCTCTCCATCAATTATCACCAATGCTCTTTTATTCGAACATTCAACAATCATATGCTCGCCAGAACATTTAAAACATTTAGTATCACGAGTTTTATTTTGAGATGGAAATTTGAGTCTCTCCATTGGTGGATTCTTTACTTCAATTCCTTTGGACTTCTCCATAAAAGGTGACATGGTTCCACTTGTTCCACCCTTTGCCCAAGAAGATCGTACATTTGAAGAATTTCCTTGGTGCCCAAATCCTACTTTCTGCTTCTTCAATTATTTCTCCACTTTGGTGGCCAAATGATGTAATTCTTCAAGATTAGCATATTGTTGCAAAATCAACCTTATCACTAATTTCTCTTTTCAATCTACTCAAAAATTGTGACATGGTTACATCTGTGTTCTTTTGGATGTTGGCTCTATCATGGTCAACTCCATCTCCTTGAAGTATTCATGCACGGACTTGCTTCCTTGGTTGAAAGTCCTCAATTTTTTATATAATTCCTTATAATAATTTGGAGGATAAATTTTGCTCTCATTATAGGTTTCAATTCCTCCCAAGAATCAATCTGATTAAAACCATCTCGCCTTCGATTGATTAACCATTGAGTCCACCAAGATAAAGCATGATCTTGAAACTCCAAAGCTGGCCACCATATCTTCTTTTCTTCAGAATAACTGTACAATGCAAATAATTGCCCCACACTACTTTCCCATTCAATGTATCCATCACGATCTTGCTTGCCTAGAAAGCTTGGGATTTGCAACTTGATATTTTCCGAATATCCGTCAACCTCTTCATCTTAGCTTTCTTCTTCTTCTTCAATATACCTTCCTCTTTAGGCTTGGTATCTTTTTTGGCCAACTTGATTTGGCCTCCCATTCGCCTCTTGTAACTCCTCCAATTATCCAATTTGCCCATTTATTGATTGGATTGTTATATCTATGGCTGCTAGCAGTTGTACTATGTTTGCCAACACCTTCATTGTATCTGCTTTGGTTTTGCTTCCTTCGGGTATAACATCCTATTTAAACATTGTAAGAAATTATTGCAGAAAATAATGTTGGAAAAAAATAATTTTCTCTCAACACTCCCTTATGTGTATCTCTCAAAGATGTCACCCTCGTGTATCAATAAAGGCTTTCTCGCTCTTATGAGCTCAACCCTTTCTCCGTGTTCCTCTCAACTCTTTCTTCTTGTGGTTCTTAAGAGAACTTCAATCCACCAAACAAACAATCAACAAAGATCGTTAGTAGAAATCAATCAATTGAATCAATTAGTTCACACAAGGTAGACAGACAAGAATAAAAATAAAAATAAAAATAAATTAAGAGGTAGGTCAATATGCAAGAATATAGCTTTAGATATCAAAAGTTTCAAAAAATGCTATTTTTTGTGGTAGAATTTATTTTTTGTCGAACCCAAATTGAATAGGCAAATAACAAGTACAAATGTTCCACAAGATATCAATTTTGACAATTTCCAAGTTTGATGAATTTGCAATTTCGAATTTTTTGCACCTTCCTGATTTATTTGTTTATTTATAATAACAAATAACAAATTCTTGAGCTTTTCCAAAGGATATGCTTCAACGGTTCAAGAAACCACAACAACAATTCAAGAAACCACAATAACAATAAAAGATAGAAACTTTTTGGTCAAGAAACCAAGAGCAATTAAAAGATTGAATCTTGTTGAACGAGAATCAAAGAAAACAAGAAAAAAGAAAAGATGTAATTTTTTTTATCGGAAGAATAAAAAGAAACAAAGAACACAAAGGATAGTAAACCCGTAATGAACCTAGAACTCTGATACCAAAACTGATGTGAATCTAGCTTTTGATTAGCTAGACCTAACATGAGAATGAAACTTTGCTTCAGACGATTTCAAGGTTTCGATATTTGAACGTACATTATTCTGTCTTTGTTTCTCAAGTGTGAACCAATATCTTCAAACGTGTGACATCACAAACAACCCAAGGAAAATTTTTCGATAAGTCAAGGGTTCAGTGAAAAACTAAAGAAGATAGAGAATGCTAACAAATCTCAAAATATATTGAATAAACTAAATATTAAAGATAATACATAAAAGCCCTATTCATAACTATTACCAATACCTAATTCAATTGAATTATGACAAAGTATTTAACTAAAATACTTTAAACTCTTTCTAATTAAAAAGGAAAACAAATAAAGTAAAGGACTTAATTAAAAATAATAAGAACTTCTAAGTCAAAGTCAAAATTTGACTTAATCTAATAACTGGCTGGAAGAAAGGAAAACAACCGGTGCAGGATTTATTCTGTAGGACCGGCACTTGGAAATTGAAAAGCCGGTGCCAAGGAAAACAAACGACGCATTGGTTGTTGTTGTGTCTCTAGAACTGGTTGTTTCAACCGGTTTTTATGGTGATGACAAGCATCATGCCTCTAGACTGGTAGTTCTTTGGAAAAATTGAAAAGAATGGAAGAATGACTGGCTCTTCTGGCTTGGTTGACCGGTGCCAGCTATCTCCTTAGGTGGAGCTCCGGTCCTTCTCGAGTTCATTTGGTTGTCCGTTTCCGTCCCATTTGGTTCTAAATTCAATATCCAAACTTTCTTTAATATAAAATAATGTTTTATCTATTTGAAAATCATCTTTAATAATATTTGGATCTTCAATTGCAAGTTTAACTTCTTTATCTTAGACTAATCGAATCATCAACCGTCACAACTTATTCACCTTCTGACGCAGAGCTGGTTGCTGATCAGGTGGTTCAGATGTGGGGCAGGTGTTAGTTCAGCAAGTTTCGGTTCCACAATCAGTCTGTTGTTGTTGATGTTCTTCCTGTGATAGAACCTATCCCTGTGCCAGTATCTCATATAGCTAGGGTGACAAGTCCACTCGATCAGAGTCCAAGACTGTCAGGGGGTTCAGAGTTTGTCATGTCTGTTTTGCAAGATCTTGATCTTTCTTCTGCTTCCCCTTCAACATCACTCGTGTCTGTACATAATCCTTTAAATGGTCCTCCAAAACAATCAGATAATGAAGGAAGGAGAACACAAATGGTTACCTTCAATACCCTTGAAAGATCTAAGAGGAAAACAGCAGAGTCAGAAAAGCAGGTCTTCCCTGAGTATGTTGCTGTCTCCAAGGAAAAGAAGGACAAAAAGAAAAGAGTTTGTTATAGATGTAGGAAGGGATCGTATGCGGCATTCAAGGAACATGCTGAGAAGACTCGACGTGATGTTCCGTTTGATGTTGGTGATTTTAGTTGGGTTTCACTTACCAAGGATCAATTTTCTACAAGCGACTACCACAAGATCAGGGATAGGAAATTTAGTCCTTGTCGGATCCTAGAGAAGTTGGGACGCAATGTTTACAAGCTCAAAGTACTAGATGGTTATAGTGTCGCCAATGTGTTCAATGCACAACATCTTTCTCGTTTCCATGGAGACACGCGAGCTTCAGGATAAGCTCTCTTCAAGAGGGGGAGTCTAACGTAGTACAAGTAGACGAGCAAGATCAGGATTGTTTAATAATTTTACTTCTTTAATTATATAGAATTTTATTTAGAAACTTGATTTATTTTTTTATTGTTTTCTTCCTTTTTTATTTTTATTTTTATTTCCTAGTCTGATTAGGAAAACAATATTTAGCTTTAGTAGTTTCTTGAATTCTATTTCCTAGTCTGATTAGGAACAGAGAACTTCTAGCATTATAAATAAGGATGAATGCATAAGAGCTAGTCAGTTGAATCTATTATCAATAATATTTTCAGAGTTTTATCTCTTTCCTTGGGAACTCAAGGTGTTGTTCTTTCTTTCTTCGTCCTCTAACTACTTTAGATTGAAGTTTGTTTAGAGGAGAAGAGCCCAATTTCCGTTGTCTAGACCTCTGACAAGTTCAGAAGTTAGATTATCAAAAAGTCTCAAATTTTTACGGACAATCCAAAGTTTGAGTTACTGTTCATCGGAACTGTTCACCAATTACTGTTCAGATTTCTTTCTGAATTTCTTATTCGTCAACCCACCACATCCACCTGCGTTACATCCGTTCTTAGATTTACCATGTTTGCGATCAAATTCTCAATTCTTTCTCCCATGTTTGTGGACATGCTCTCAATTCTTTCCAAAATGGCAGAGAGAACAACATTGTCTTCTCCCATGTTTGAAGCTTGTGAAGATGGCGAAGCTCCGTGTGTCATATTTGTTTCCAAG
>JAOXNR010000060.1:0-42465 GCA_028571225.1 Parsonsia alboflavescens | reverse complement strand
TGTAATAAGACTTTCGAGTGAAGTTGATTACAGTTGAGGTTCTACTTTTCCCACCATAGTTTCCGTTTTGCGTCATTAGTCTATGTCTATAATTTGAGTTAGTTAAATAGAGTCATTTAGTTATTTATTATATTCTAATCGTATTTATTTTTTTCAAATTATAGGAGCAGATGACGGGTGGTAGGCAGGATGTATCTGCCTGCTTCGGTTGTGGTCCACCCTGCCCCCAGGTTAGTTTATTTTAAACACCTCTCTATTTCTTAATATTTCATATTTATGTAAATTATCATAGTTAGTAATTTTATTTATAAATGGTAATTTTTTTAAATAACAACCATAGTGGTGTTAGTGAGAGGCAGGATGCAGATCCATCTGCTCCAGTTGTTGTTAGCCTTATCCCCAGGTTAGTTTAAACATCTCTATTTCTTAATATTTCATATTTAAGTAAATTATTGTATTTAGTAATTTTATTTATAAATGATATTTTTTCTAAATAACAGCCACGATGGGGTGTTATTGAGAGGGAGGATGCAGTAGCTCCACCGACAATGGTTGTATTCGACTCTGACCTTCAGGTGAGTCACGACATTATTTATTAAGTTAATTAGTAATTTGATTTATTTCATATTTTATATATCTTATTCAGTTTTTAATTTATTTTTATTAAATTTTAAATATTTGAATTTTAAATTATTTCAGGAGGGAGGACATGCAATTCAGACCAAGGTCAAGGCTGTAAGCCTCATGCCACCCTTCACGAACCCCTCTCACCACATAGATTCTGAGATGAAAAAGAAGAAGCCCAAAACGAAAGGGAGAGTGTCTGGTCGGGAAGGGGTGCCACAAAAGGCAGTGGACCCTCCGGCTATGGATCCTCCAATAGATATCTTGAAGTTCTTGGATACTTTCTACGCTTCAGGGGAATTAGAGAGGTATTTATTTTGATTTCATCAATATAATATAGCTTAATCGATAATTAAATTTTTTTGAGGCCTTTATTTTTTTTATATGTTAGACTTTACTTAATATAATATAGTTTAATTGACAATTAAATTTTTATGATGATTTTGTTATATGCTTTTATTTTATTTTATGCTGCAGATGCTCGACCAGGGGAGTTGTTTCATTTGACGAGGATGAGCTTGAGAAGGTCCAGAATTGCGAACGTGAGCTGAAGGATCCTCACATGGACCAATTCATCCGAGGGTTGCGACGAACCATGAATGGGGAAGCAGGAGGATACCCTTGCGCGAAGCTATTTATTCTAGTTCCACCTTACCTCTATGTATATATTTTATATCTCAATATGTTTACCTCACTGTTCACAATAGAATTCATATAATCCAATTGCAGAGTATACTTCATGACGCTTTCCTTACATGTGATGCTGTCGGGACCCTTGAGAAGTATAAGTTTGATGATGGCAGTATTGGTTGGGTAAAAATAGAGGGACTTGATGATGAGGTTGAGTGTAGGGATGGCAAAATGATCTGACTTGACCTGACCTGCTTGGGACAAGTTTTATCTGACCTACTTACGGATGGGATAGATATGGGTTTCAATTTTCAAGACCCGGTACGGGGCAGGTCGGGCCTGGGTGTGCCTAAAAATCTGCCCTGGCTTGTCCATTCTGCCTTGATCTGATCTACCCTAACTTGTCCTAATCTATCTTGCCATGGCCTATCCTAACCCGCCATATTAGATAATATATGACAAATGCATAATATATTATGTATATTAAAGACCAATAATTTTTGAAAAAAATAGTATAAGATATAATTAATATATAGTAGGAAAATTTAAAAGGATATATTTTAAAACATTAATTTATATAAATAATGAATAAAATAGTGGTTCTATAAAATACTATATCATATTTTATGTATTAGTTTTGTGTTATACAAACTAATTATTTTTATCCTTTAGTGGAAATCGTTCTTTAAAATTGGTTTAACTAATTCATTTAAAGAAATTTTTGCCCCCAAAAAAAAGAAAAAAAGGCTTACTCATATAATCATACTTAAACTAAATGAATGTATCATTTAAATTCTTACATGTATTTTAAATTCTTTTACTTCTACAGCGTTTAATGAGTGATATTTAATGCATATGTTTTTTAAACACTAATAACATGTTATAATTTATAAAGAAGATATGGTATATATTTTTAAAAATATTAATGGTGTCCTATTATAGATTATTCCTCTGGTTTGGTAAAGTAGTTATTATAAAGATTACTTAACTAAGTTTTTAATATCATGCAATATGCTTTTTTTCTCTCTCTCAAAGACTAATAAATTATGTAAATTGGAAACATAAGATAAATTACATATAAATGATTTCAAAGCTAAGAGTATATTATTATTATTATTCAAATACTTCTATTTATCTTTACCAAAGTGATTCTCGTAAATGTTGTTACAGAACATTTATTAATGGATTGTAATATGTTCTTTTATCAAAATAATAATAATTATTGTAATTGATGGAGTTCAAAAATGGTCTCTGCGTCACCCCAAACCGTGATGACATCTGCAATCGCAACCTGAAATTGAAGATTAGATCATCGGAGTAGGTTGTTGCCTTGAGGATAGTTCCGATGCCTAAGTTAGTATTATGAGAGAGTAATCTTTGAGTAAATTAGCTTAATCTGTCAGTGAACAATGTGTGATTCGATAATATATATCGAATAATAGGTTACCTCATTGATCATGACTCTTTAATTACATGAAAGTAGGCAATTAGAATAATTATGAGATTGTATCGTATCCCTCCATTTGCTCCTGGAATCGTGGAGTTTCTCTAAGTTGGGATACCTTGCCATGCGTGTCTTTGGTCCAGAGCTACAAGCTCGTTAACAACCTTTAAACCAACTTCACGACCTACTTGTGAATGCCGAAGGGTCTCGACCATCCACTTTAGAAGGTCTTGATGAGTGATTATAGGCTCATAACGTGTGGTAAGAATCGTAGACATTTAGTCGTGGCTTGGAAGATGTATGAGATAGATTGGAGCTCACCAGGTTGAAGGTCATGGTCCGGTAAGACCTCTCCTAAGCTCATTTTAAGGTCAGTGACCAGGGAGGTTGGTGGGAAGAGCTTGCTGCCCACCTTTCCTATTGACTTGTGATTTAGACTTTTAGCTATTCGGGTTGGGGCTTTGGTTCGTTTGGATCGGTTCATCTGGATTGTACCTGTTTCTCCCATCATTACCCTCGTTTAGGCCCAATGAGGCCAAAGGTCGTGGATCCTAAATTTCTATCTTTAAGTCGTAACTTCTAAAGGGTCAAGCCATTTTCTGTAATGGCTAGTTTCAGAGGTGACATGCCTCGTCAGTTTTTAGTAGTTGCCTTGGTGCTAGCATATCGGATCTTTTCCAGGAACCTGAAGGACTCCTCCTCACATATAAATTAGGAAGCTTTTGAAGATTTTAGGATTTACCAAAACTATTCTCTTTGCAAATAGATTCTCTCTTCTGTGACATTAGCTCGAACTGTTACCTTTCCAAACTTCTTTTTCTTTTTCTCTCGGCAAATTCTTTAGAAGTTAGAACACTTTCTGTGTCTGTTTTTCAAGAACCAACGAGTGATTTTTCTTTTCTCTTTACTATTTTTAGAAAATTCTTATCTTCTCGCCCTTCTTGAAGAAAAAATGTCTTCTGAGTCCTTGG
This sequence comes from Parsonsia alboflavescens, assembly GCA_028571225.1. NCBI lineage: Eukaryota > Viridiplantae > Streptophyta > Magnoliopsida > Gentianales > Apocynaceae > Parsonsia > Parsonsia alboflavescens. The sequence continues at coordinate 38,796 of JAOXNR010000060.1, read as the reverse complement.
TTCAATCGTCTTCCTGTACTCGGTTGTCTTCTTCTACAGGAGGGATTTCTAGGTCTCTCCGTTCTTTAAATCTTGAGAATAAGGTGTATTATTTGCCTCCCATTACAGCTAGGGCTCTCCGTGTCAAGAGTAAAGTCTACCACCCCTCTGAACTAGAGTTCTTTTTCTTTCTTCCTCTTTAGGTCCCTCAGAAATTTTTCAAATTAGTGTGGAGCGGGGCTTGAACAAAGATGACCTAGCCATTGCTTGGGAGTTCGAGCCAACAGTCTTCATGTTGGACATATAGTCCTTCACTTGACTAATCTCAGAGGAGGCATTCTTCTGCCATACCTACATCCTCTGTTTTTTTGACATAGTCCACTTTTGGAACTTTCCAATAGCACAACTCATTCCCAATGCTGTGTGAACCATCATTAGGTTCATAGCAAACTGCCATTTTTACAGAGTTCCAGTTTCTCTAGACCTTTTTAGGTGCTTCTTTAAGGTCGGTGTTTCTACAGCCCTAAACAAGACCAGTTTGGTGTGGCTTCAATTCAACAATAGGTATTACTTACTAGGTACCTTCCAATCTTCCAGCAGTACTTGGAAGGATTCTTTCTTTTTGCCAAACTTCCAGCAAATCTAGCCCGGTTTGAGCCCTACTCGGACTGGAATTTGAATAAAACCTTCCTTGTCTACCTGGCCCATTCCGAGGTTGAGAAGGTCGGGTCGACCTAGCCAATCTGGCCAATACTTTTCCTCCATTATGCTGGATTGGGAAATCCAGCGGATCGCGACCTCCCTAACCTTAGGAGAACTATGGGAATTCTTCCCACTAGTAGGAAATTTCTTTATTTTTAGCTTTCAATAAGTTTCCTTTAACTTTTCTACTTGCTAACATTTCTTCCTTTCCTTGTTTTGGCAGCAATGAGGATTGCATGGCTTTTATACTCCTCCATTCGCTCTCAGCAAGGTCAGCAGGGAAGGTTGGTGCCCTTCTGAGCTACTTCTAGCAGCCTTGGCGATGCTGCTGGTGCTTCATTTGCTGCTCTAGCTGCCACTTGGGAGTCTTCTTTCAACTTCCCCATCCCCCAGACTCAGAGTAAGAAAGTGACAATGGTGAGTCAGACTTGGACCGCCATAAAGAGAAATGTTGAGACTGCAACCTTGTGGGCCTCCGAGAGACCTGAGAAGATTGTGATCTCCTCTTCTCCTTCGTCCCAGTCCACTCAGCGGGAGAAAGGGCTTCCCTCGACCTTTTCGAGGAAAGGGAAGGCCCCTGCGACCTCCAATCAGGGGTTAGAATTCAATGGCTGCGCCTTCGAGGAGGTCGCAGAAACTTTAAAGAGGTTGGGAAATCTTTCCTTGGCCTCTCATTTTGATGAGGGACCACGAGGTGGGTCCCAGACCTAGCCATGGAGTCCTTTGACTCCCTGTTCCAATGGCCACACTCCCAATCCTTTCTGATGGAGTTTGCACTATCCGTATACCAAGACATCTATTGGCAGTTCACTGACATCGAGCTGGACCGATACAATTCCTCGCTCAACAGAGTAGTAAGCTTTCTTAATTTTTGTATCCTTGTAGTTGTTTTTATGTTGATTCCTCTTGAGTACTAACCTTTCTTCTTCTTCTCTTTTTTTTCAAAATCATGTCTTCTTGTGTAAAAGACTAAGGAGAAAAGTGGAGAGCGTAAAGAAGGATTAGGAGTTTATTACCCTGATCAGAGAGCTCCAAGACGAGACAGATCATCATGAAAAAGAGAATGGAGAACTCGCTGCTTCCGTCGAGGGAGCTAATGCCTTCTACACGGTCGTGAGCTTCTGGGAGGATGCAAGAAAAATATAACTGAGGCCAAAATTGAGAATTTGGTAATGGCCTCAGCTCTTGAAGAAGCTGTCCAGAAGAGCAACCAAGAGCTCAACATCAGTAAAAAATAAAAGGATCGCATCCGTGTGCTGGAGGCTCAGTTGAAGGACTTCAATGCCGTATGCGAGGAGGATGGTAGCCTCTCTCTATCTGAGCTCAAAGAGATCCCAGCTTTTGAAACTTATGTGGGGTCCATCCTTCGACCTCAGCTATTTGGGATCTATGTCAATGGAATCGACAAGCTGCGTGAGCTTAATGGGAACTTGAAGCCCGATCCAGTAGTTCACAAGGGGCTGTATCATCCAGATGCAGCAGTTCCTCTTCCTTGGGTGCGAGAAAATCTTGATCCGACCTCACAGGAGAAGGTCACTACTGCCGAAGCCTTGGCTATGGTCGGCCAATTTGATGAGGGTTCTTCTGGGAAGGGGCAAGAACCTTTGGACCAGGATGCTGAAGCCCCGGCCATAGAGAGGGTGATCCATGACATTCCCCCTTTGTCGATGGTTGCTCCTCAAGGTAAAATCATCCATAACTATGGAGACTTAGTTAAATATTACCTTTTTCATCCCCAGCCCGTTGATTTTGATGAAATACTCGATATCTCGCAAGCTATTAGTCTGTCTTTGGGTAGACCTCTATTTGAGAATATTATTGATTTCCCTCGCAGGTCCCTTAGATGCCACTGATAAGGAGATATTTGTTGATGAGAAAGCCTTGCGAAGCTCGTTGGAGGCCTTGGGAGAGGAAGAAGAAAACTGAGTTGTAATAGAATAGGATTTTACAAAGTCTTCTTCTTCCTTTGAGCTTTGTAATACACGATGCTCATATTTGGAGCCTATTTTTCTCTTTCCTTTTTTGTATTGAATATTTTAACAGGTCTGTTATGACCTCTTTTTTCATCTTGAGAATCAAACAATTTCCCGAAGCATACTTTTTTTTACTCCAACACTTAAAAACTTGCATAACAACTTGACCAGCTTTGAAACTTAGGCAAATAAGAATCATTAAGATCTCAATAAGCTCCGCAAACATAACTTTTATTCATGCCTTTGAGATTTGATATGCACTTGCACAGACAAAGACTGAACTGGTCGCTAAGGTTTCCCTGCTGTTCAACAAGCTCCTTTCAAATAAGAGCCCGAGCTATATAACGAGCTTGCGAGGTTTGGAAAGTCTTCGAAAGCCTTGGGCAAAGAATTTCCTTGGATGGTAAACATTCCAAGGTGTTAGGAGTTGCCTTCCTTTAAGATCAGCGAGCTTATATCTTCCTCCTTTGTGAACTTCTTGGATTATGTAAGGTCCTTCCCAACTTTCTTGTAACTTTGTCAGTTGTTCTTGCTTTCCAACATCTGACCTCTTGAGGACCATTTGTCCAATCATGAAATGCTTTTCTTTCACCTTCTTGTTAAAAAAGTTAGTGACTCACTTTTTATATCTTCTATCAGCTTCCATAACTTTATTTCTGACTTCTTCAAGGAGGTTGAGGTATGCCCTTTTCTCCCCCTTGTTTAAGACTGAATCATATTCAGTCAATCTTAAGGACTTCATTCCGACCTCTGTTGGCATTATAGCTTCTACACCAAAACATAGACTGAATGGTGTTTCTCTAGTAGCTTTCCTAAGTGTGGTTCTGTATGCAAATAGGATGCTTGAATTTCTTTTGGCCAGGAAAGTTTACGACCTTCTTTCTCGAGCTCAGTAAACCTTTTCTTGAGACCTTCCAAAATTGTTCTATTTGTGACCTCAGCCAGTCCGTTCACTTGAGGATGGGCTACGTGATGGGAACTTGATCTTGAAATCCACTAGGAAACGAGATTCGGAGTCCCAGGATTTAAAAATTTTTTACATTGGAGTTTGAGAATGATACCTTTTTGAAGTCTTGCAAAGATCTTGTCCTACAGAATGGATTTGGACGTCTTGATGTACCATGCAAAAGATCTTCTAATCTATTCCCTATCTGTCTGGGTGAACAGAAAGTAAAATAGAAGATTGGAGAATTTCCGTAAATGGAGTGGAGGAAAATCGACATTCTGTAATTTTTCTGCAGAAAGTAAAATTACGTCTGTTATAATTTTTCTAGGGTTTCAGAATTTTCAATTTTCTTGTTACTACGTGATTTATAAATAATCCTTTAAAATAAATAAATTAGAAATATGGGTATTCTATAAACCAACAGCCCAACAATTCTTTTATTGAATTAAAGGTCTAATAATTATTCATCGGATCGTGGAATCAACATAATTATTCTGGTCCTTCAATTAAAGACCAATATTTATTTTTATTCTTAGCAAATCAAATAATTAATCTCATGGACCTAAATCAAAATTAATTATAAGACTATTAAAAATAAATCCACCTCATTATTTTATTCAAACCCAACAATAATTAATCTTATGGATTTAAGTCCATATTTATTATAAAACTAAATAAAATAACTAACTAATTTTTATTCAAGCCCAAATAATTAATTGCAAGGATTAATTAAATCCTCAATTAATTATTAATGCTATCTAAAATAAAATTAATTCATTCTCCGATCTCCTATTTAAAAATGACACAAAATCATTCATTCTCAATAGGGCTCATTAGGGACCTTAAGATACAATGTTCATGACTCTATAAAATGATCAAAGTACCTTACTACATAGTAGTAATTAACTTAGTCATTCTAAACAAATTATATTATCACCATACGAAGATGACATACTTCATGATACATTGCTGTAGAAACAAAAGGCTTGTTGAGATAAATCTCAACCCTTAGTCTTTGACCTACCGATGTAATGACACATTTGCAATTTTATGTAACACCCACTATTGAGCCTAAGTCTTGCCTATTATCACCTTACTCAATAGTATCTATCATCTTTAGGTATCTAGTTCTGTTACTATTGAATCAATAGTATCTATCATAATGAATACTCACTAGAAGAATATTCAATACAATAACAATTGTGCTATCGAGGCCTCGGGTTCAGTGATCAAACTACAAACAACACATAAGGGGGCGATTTACCCATCTCATAAATGAAATGGCATGGAGATCCTATTGCATGAGTCTATCTTAACTAACTAACTTCGAGTACCTAACATACCAGCTATTGTTCTCCATAATGAGATCTCACCCGTAGCAAATCAAAGCACAAGGAACTAACTTCGGCAAACCACCAACCCATACTTATGTCATGGGGACGTGGCCATGCAATAGCAACAGTGATATTAGTCCTCTCTCCTTTGATAGTACCTTCAGAGAATAATCAGTGAATGGTCCTGTTCTACACATACAAAATGTGCTAACACATAGTCCGGGAGCACTACATAATGACTAAAGGTAACTCACCTTACTTAAAGGAGACTAATGTGTTATGACCTTTGCTCAATGGAATGCCCAATTCCATTAATCGGCCAAGAACTAATTCCTTATCAATGAAACTTCCGGTGATCCGTACTTTACTATGCTGAACGTCCCAACACATAGATCACCTATTTAAATCAATTTGGACCTTATTGCATGTTGTGCTGATATGTATATATTTATTTATTAAGATTATCATCTTTTACACATTATCTTAGAAAATGATAGTCTTTTTAGGCATAAATCCCAACACTAAGGAGGCCAACCTTCGTTCTATTTTCAAGTTTTCACATGAAGACTTGAATAGGTTTCCTCTGAATTGCCTTCCATTGTTTGAGATGATAGTTCGGGCAACCTCGAACCTACATACAATATTTCTCCATAGGAAGGACCGTTCTTTTGGCAAGGAGATTATTGCCATTGGTTCTGCCTCAGTCCATCTGGTAAAGTATTCTACGATCACAATTAGGAATTGAACACCCCCACTCATTTTGGGAAAGGTCCTAATATGTTGATACCCCAGACGTCGAATGGGACAAGCGTGCTAATGAATTCATACCTCATTGGAAATACATGTAACCTATTTCTATGCAGTTGGCAGCTCGTGCATTTTTGTATGATCTTTTCAATATTTGAAATCATTAAAGGCCATTAATAACCCATCCTTAGTATCTTCTTTACAACGGTTTTTACTCCTATGTGCGATCCACATATTCCACTATGTACCTCTTTAATGACATACTCTCCGTCTAACTTGCTAAAGCATTTAAGTAATGGCCATGTATATTACCTTCTGTACACCTCATCATCTCCTATCAGGATATCATGAGGTGTTCATTTCCGTATTTGGCAAGCTTCTTTGGCATCTTGTGGAAGGTCACCACCTTTCAGAAATTTGTAGATTGGGTGTCCCTAGCCTACCTGATCCTTTCTAACCAAGTTTTCCTCTTGGTTTATGTTGGGAGAGTATAATTGTTCAACCCCCCATGAGCTCCTGGTAGACTTTAGATTGTGTGTCTACTTCTGAATTTTGCTCTCTAGGTATTTTCTCAAAAAGGAAATACTCAAGCTTTGATGTTATATCTCTTACGTGTTTTAGATCTTTAATCATATTCTCTTCCCTAGCTATGTATTCTTCAACGACCTAGTTGGCTATAACGTGTGAATCAATTTTGGCATCCAATTTTTGCACTTTTAGAGCTCTTCTGAGTCTTAGACCTGTTAAGAGAGCTTCATATTCGGATTCATTATTTGAGATTGGGAAGTTGTATTTCACAGAGTAGGGGATTCTCACTCAATCAGGGCTGATCAATACAATTCCCACACCTGAATTTTCATGTTCAGTGGAACCATATTTGTACATGGTCCAGATATTAATTTCACAAGTGTTTGCGAGCTCCAGTGGAGCTCTTGTGCATTCTTCTAAGAAGTCTGAGAGAGCTTGAGATTTGATAGATTTCCTTGGCTCAAAATCAATTTGATATCTTGAGAGTTCAAACGACCATTTCATTGTCCTGCCCGATAGATTGAGTTTTGCCAGAGCTTGTTTTAGTGGCAAATTGGTTAATACTCTTATCGGGTAAACTTCAAAATAGGGCTTAAGCTTCCTTGAAGTAATAACAATCAGGTACAGGAATTTCTCAAGGTCTGCATATCTAATTTTAGGACCTCGGAGCAAATGGCTTATATAATGCATTGGAAATTGTAAACCTGACCTTTCTATTAGCAGCCCCAAGCTGACTGTCTTCTCTGTTGCAGTTAAATACATAAAAATTTCCTCTCCTGACCTTAGGGAGACAAGCTTTGAGGATTTTCCTAGAAATTCTTTCAATCTTCCGAAAACTGTCTGACATTCCTCTGTCCACTGGAAATCATTAGGCTTCTTCAGGACATCATAAAACCTTTCTACTTTTGTCAACCATCTTGCTGATAAAACTTACCTATCTTTCCATTTTCCCTATTAAACTCTGAACTTCCTTGATACTCCTAGGAGGTTCCTTGTCCAGGAGTGCTTTTATTTTATCAGGGTTCGCATCAATGATTTGTTCCGATATCATGAAACCTTCCCACTGAAACCCCAAAGGTACATTTTTCAGGACTGAGCCTCATATAATTAGCTTTTAGAGTCTAGAAAGTCACCCTTATATCTTCGATGAAGTCTTTTGAGGTTGTCGTCCACATAAACCTCAATGTTCCTCCTGAGCTGCTTCTTTAAGACCTTGTGCATGACTCGTTGGTATAATAGTAGGTCCCAACCGCTGTAATGAACGAGGTCTTCTCAATGTCTTCCAACGCCATTGGAATTTGATGATACTCCATGTATGCATCCAAGAAACATAGCCATTGGTAACTAGCTGTTGAGTCTACCATTTGATCGATGCTCGCGAGCTTGTATGAGTCTTTCTGACAATATTTATTCAGTGTGGTGAAATGCACACATATCCTCCACGTTCCTTCCTTTTTTGGCACAACCACTGGAATGGCAAGCCATTCTGGGCACACGACCTCTTTCAAAATTCCAATGTTGAGAAGGGCTTGGACTTCGAGCTATGACTTCATTTCATTTTGGAGCAAAAGTTCTCTTCTTTTGCTTTACCGGTATGACTCCTAGTCTGAGCCTGACCTCTTGCTCTGCTATCCTTCTGTAAATTCCTTTGAGGTCGGTAGGTCGCCCGGTGAAGACTTTCAGGTATTCTTGAAGGGAGTCAACGAGCCCTTTAATCTTGGAAGGCAAAAGTTCACATATCTTTATCCCTTTTTCATGGAATTCTAAGTTGAGAAAAACTTTTTCTCCCTTGCTGGCAGCTTGGATTTTGAACTCATCGTTCCTATTAGGAAGGTCAATGAAATCCTCCTGCCCTGACATTGCTAAGGTCTCGGCATCCCCTTTATTGAGGTAGCATTCTTCTAATATCTGGCTATCTCCTTCTAGGATGACCTAGGTTTCTCTGACCTGGATCCACATACAGTAGCTCAGCAAGGAGATTTCTGCTTTCAGGTCCATGACTCCTTTCTTTTCGCATTGTAAGTTCCCGGTGCATCAACCATTAACCAGTCCATGACCTCTATGACCCCCCTGCCATCCACATAGAATGCAATTGGAACCTGTAGAATCCATTCTGCATAGGTCGTGCTGCCATTAAAGCTAGTCAAGGCAGTGTCTAACTTTATCCGCCAACTTTTATATATCCCCATTTGGTCGAATGCCTTTTTGTACAAGACATTCGTTGTACTTCCAATGTCAACCGATATCTTGCTTATCAAGAAATCTCCAATCTGGAATGACACCATTAGGGCTTCTGAATCTTCTCCCCAAGCTCGCTTTGACCTCCTTTTGATGGCTTTTATCTCTCCGACCAGAGGTCGCTAGTGGTTTGCTGCTACAAGAGGTGGATTTATAGGACATGTATTCCTAGCCAGGAATTCTTGTAAGTAGCCCTCCTTGACCAGCCTCTCAATTTCTCGCGTGAGGTCAAAGCAGTCCTCTGTGAGGTCGCCATGATGCTTGTGGTAGTGGTAGAATTTTGCCATCTCTCTCTTGGCTAGAGGAGTTTTGAGAGATCTTGGTAGCTTTAGAAGACCCTTCTCCATGACCACCAATATTTTCGCCCGCGACGTCATCAAGGGAGTTGTCACTAGGACTAGAATGGTCTTCCTCTTCTTATATGAAGGTCCTTCATTCGAATGAGGATCCATCCTATCTCGTTTCGATGACTGTGGGCTTTTTGGTCTTCCCTTAGTCTCTTCCTCATTGGCAGAGGCAATCTAGGAATCTTCTTCCGAATTGTCGTTTCCTCAGCCTTTATTAACTTTTCAAGGAGTGTTTGTATCCCTTTGATGGTTTTCACTGGCTCTTTTGCCAACTTAAGAGCTGCATACCCCCCTGTAGTCCTTGTTTAAAGGCAATGATGTAGATAGCATTATTTTTCTTGTGATTTCACCAAACTTTTGTTTGATATTAAATAGATCGTTGATGTTTTTCTCTCACTTTTTGTTGCTCTGATAGTTCTTCAGAGACAGCTCCTTCAGTAGTGTCCAACTCGAGATACTTGCTTCTGGAATTCCTTTGAACCAGGACTGTGCTTTCTTGGTCAACATGGACCCAAAAGCTCAGCATCTGACATGATCAGGGTACTCAAACATTTTCATGTAGGAAACATATTCATCTATGTATTGTAGAGGCTCCCTTGTGCCGTCGTACCTTGCCTCCACTTGCGGTGCTTTGAATCTTGATGGCATTCGAGCAGTCCTAATACTATGGACAAATCGTGATTGCTGCGATAGGTCCATACTGCTTTGTATCTCCTGGTTCTCATTCTTCTCTTGATTTTTTGGGAGTGTTGTTGCCTATCCTTTCGATCAGGCTACGTCAAGGAGGTATCCTTCTTTTAGGAGGAGTTCTCAGCATGCTCCTTTGCTTCTCAAGACTTGTTTCTTGTTGTTGACCTCATGAAATGGTGGCTCGGTTGAGTCTGTCTCTCTGGTCATAACCGATTCCATTACGTTGGGTTTCTCTCAGGTTGACCATGGATGGACTCTTTCGCCGACTTGTCTCCTGACCTTCCACATTGGGCTGGAGGTTGTTCCTTGTTTCTGAAAGTATGGGTTGACCAGGCCGTGTGCAACCCCCTTGATCTCGAGGTAGTTATGTTTCCCTCTGAGATGGAACAGGAGTATGCCCCATTGACATGTAATCTCTTCTACCCGAGATTAATTCTATGGTAGCCACCATGCGTTCGCAAAGGTCAGGCAGGACAGACACCGAACTTCCCCCTGATCTCTATGGTCTGGGGTTGTCGCCATTGTTATTCTGATTAAGTCGTTAACGATCTTTAATTTCACGCGTAAGTAGGTGGTTCACCAGAACCCTTTGGGATGGTCTTGACCATGCTGGTCTTGATTGTTCTTGCTGGTTGGCTAGCCCCGAATTATTGTTATTGTCCTCAATTGGGACTGGGTCTTTTGGCATTGCTTCTCCGGTGCACAATTGTGACCTACCGAGGCATGACGGCTGAACACGCGTTGATTGCAATCGAGTCATCACAATCCTTGTTTGTTTTTGTTTTGTGTATATGGAAGAAAGTTAGGCTTAGAGTGTCCTTCCCACAGACAGCGTCAGAAGTGATGGAGCTAGGAAACAGTCTCCGGGTCACCCCAAACTGTGATGACATCTGCAATCGCAACCTGAAATGGAAGATTAGATCACCGGAGTGGACTGTCGCCCTGACGATAGCTCCGATGCCTAACTCCGCATTCTAAAAGAGTAATCTTTGAGTAAATTAGCTTAATCTGTCAATGAAAAGTGTGTGATTCGATAATATATATCTCGAATAATAGGTTACCTCGTCGATCCTGACTCTTTAATTATGTAAAAGTAGGCAATTAGGATAATTGTGAGATCGTATCGTATCCCACCAACTGCTCCTGGAATCGTGGAGTTTCCCTAAGTTGGGATACCTTACCATGCACGTCTTTAGTCGAGAGGTACAAGCTTGTTAATGACCTTTAAATCAACTTAATGACCTACTTGTGAATGCCAAAGGTCTCGACTATCCGCTTTAGAAGGTCATGATGAGTGATTATAGGTTCATAGAGTGTGTTAAGAATCGTAGACATTTAGTCATGATATAGAAGATATATGAGATGGATTAAAACTTACCGAGTTGAAGGTCGCGCCGGTGAGACCTCTCCTTAACTCATTTTAATGTCAGTGTCCTGGGAGGTCATTGGGAAGAGGTCGCTGCTCACCTTTCCTCTTGACTTGTGATTCGGACTTTTTAGGTATTCGGGTTGGGGTTTGGGTCGGTTCATCCTGGTCGTACCCGTTTCTTCCATAAGTAATATATATTATGAACAAAGATACATGTATATATTATTTAAATAATTGGTAATATATTATATATTATATATTATAATATAATATTTTATTATTCTATTTGCGTTGTTATGAAATTATTCCTTTTAAATATCATTTAATTATATTATTGAGTGGATTAATGTAATAAACCTTTTTCGAATAAAAAACTAATAATCTAATATTTCCAAAAGACACTTTAATTTTATCTTTTGGAGTTATATGTAGAGATTTTTGTTTTCACCATATTTAAATGATTGATATATATTTTTATCTTTTTTTATATGAAAATGTTGTTATATTTTTTAAATTTATATATTAAGTCAAATTGAAGATATTCAAATAAATGTCAATGTTTTATTAAATTTTTAAATATTTTATTATATAGGATTAGTTTGAAGATATGAAAATTAAAACTAAAGATTCATGATATTTTAAAATATAAGAAAGAGGTAGTGCATGTTATAAGATTAAATTTACTTCAAAATATGGCTTTTTTTTTTGGGTGTGATTTAAACTATATGCTAAGTGTATGTATGATGAGAATAATGAGTTGAATTATTATACTTAAGTTTAGAATTTGAACAAGTATCCTTTTGAGTGAAATATTATTATATATCTTAAAATGAAAAATTATGCACATCATTTAAGTCGAATGAGTTGGCAGAGCTTTATCTATCATTTCAAAGGTCATGGGTTCAATTCTTATCGCTTATACATAACTTTTAATGGAGGCGACGATGATACTATATGATCCTAAGTAATCTCCCGAGGTGAGGGCATCCCAGTTAGATTTGTTGCAACCGGTTTGTAGGATGATGTCACACCTTCTACCATATATTACATACCAACTGTTGAGGAGACATATTGATGAAATGCTCGGATTGGATGGTATTACCAATGTAGCTCAGCACATCTAAGACGAGATGGAGCAGCAGTAGTCCCCCATTATAATGTTTTTTAATTTATATTGTTAATGTTTTGTTCATTATGTAAATTACATAAATGAAAATGAAATTATTATATTATTATATTATATTACGTAATTAAAAAGAATATGAAAATAATTACAAGTCATGAATCATTTCAACACCGACATCACCTTCAAAAAAATCCACACTCTCATCCAGAAACTCGAGATTGTTGGGCGGATATTAGATTAGATATGGGCACTTCATGAGTTCTGTCATTTGATATTGTCTGCTCTACTTTGGAAGGTGGTGCTTTTGTATTGATTGCGTTCAGACAAGTTAGACTATTGTGTCCTTTTCTTTTGCATATTTTGCATGCTTTCTTTCGATGGTGTTGTTCGCTTTAAGAGGGAAAACAATCTTCTTGTGGTCTTCCTCCGTCCTTTCTATCAAGAGGAGCATTGACAACACCATCTTTCAAACTTGCAATTCTGTTCAAAGTCAAACACAGGGAACATGTTCTATCAAAGATGCATATGCTATCCTCAATATTTCCGTGTCAAATGAATTACCACGGCATAGAGTGTAATATTGAGCCCCAATTTCACTACAAAAGAGACCAACGAGATTAAAGATGATCAAAAAAAAATTAGGATATAATTTTAAATTTATTTTCTAAAAAACTATACTGAAAAGACCCTCCAAAAGGTGGTAATGACCTTCATTTTGAGCCTCTAGCCTCTAAACAATATTCACAACAACATTTGCTTCTTGTGGTGGATTTACAGACGACATACTCCTCCTTGGCTCGAATGGATATAGTTTGCAGCCTTTTATAGTCAATCTTCACAGCTTTCTTCTCAATTCTTTCCACAACATGCTTAGTGATAATATTAGGCATTGTTGATGCTATTTCTTGACTTTTGTTGAATCAAGACTAGAACATACCACTATAAAACTCGTGAGTAGATGGGATAGGCAACTTACGAGCTTTCTTGATCGTTTCATTGAATTCCTCCACAAGATTGCTTATCATTAGGTTGTATCTATTATTTAGATAATGAGCACGTGACCAACCTGATCACCTTCCCTCAACATCCAACCAACGATGAACTCCAGAGTGCATATTTTTTATGTCACATTTATGCTTATCATATGCATATGCAAAATTTTTTAAAATAACTTCAACTCAAGGATCTTTGCACTTTGTTTTTAAGTTTTCCTTCAAATGTCGAAAATCAAAGGCACATGGAACCTCAGAATACACTTTTCTCACTGCATGTAATATGCCTTTGTGTCGATCAAGTACAATTACCAAATTATCTAGCAATCCCTATGCAGATCTTAGTTTTCTTAAGAACCACTCCCATGAATCATTGCTCTCCTCTTCACTGAATCTAAATGCAAATGGAAAAGTTTGCTCGTTTCCATCAGCATAGACAGTTGCATAAATTTTGCCCTTATATGCATCTTTCAAATATGTTGCATCTACGATAATCTCATGTATTTGAAACCCTCGATCGAAGGACCAAGTGCAAAAAATTACCTCAGAAAGTGCTCCTCCTGCATATGTATACTAGTCACTATGCAGGGCATTATACATTCCTAGAGGTAGAAGTATGATGGAAGTTATCTAAAAGATTCCTCTAAAATTCCAAAAGCTATGTACGTTACACACTGTAAAAATGGCCAGGCTTTGGTGTATCCTAGATTCACCCTATAATTCTCCTGCATGTCTTGAATCACATTTTTGGGGGTGTGATTTGTATAGAAGATTTTACTAGCGTACATGCGACCAAATGTTGATGCACTTCCACCCCTATTTTGACTTTGCTGTATAGTTTGGATGCAAGTGTGACTCAGGACAAATTTGTGAATTACCTATATTTGGCATCTAGCTCTACATTGTGCACAAATCATGAAAGTGCAATCTTTTTTATTCTTACATCATGCCTAAAATCTTGCCTTATCCGAACATACTACTATAGGTGTCAAAAAGGGATGGGCCCATGGGCCAGGCCCTAGCCCTGTTATAAAAGGGCTGGGCTGGGCAGGGCTGGGCATGTGAAGGCCCTTTAGAAACAGGGCCGGGCTGGGCTTAGCCTTTTGATTTTAGGATTGGGCTGGGCTGGCCCATGGGCTTCTTCTTCCTTTTTTATTTATTTTTATTTATTTTTTATTTTATAATCATCAATTTGTTATTAATTCAATAATAAGTTTAATTAACATTCCTGAATCCCTATTTCCCAATTCTTCCAGATTCTTCTTCACTCTTCTCCTCAGCTCTTCTCTTCTCATCTAAGCCACAACACAACCATTTCGACTCTTCTGCCGCAGCTCCGACCAAGGCAGTGTCAACTCCACCACCAGCAGCTCCGGTAAGTGCACCACCGACAGTGCCAGTTCTTGCTCCAGTGTCCAGCACTCCTCCAGCAGCCACAGTTATGAGTTCTCCACCTGCTCCGGTTCCCATGAGCTCACCCCCTACACCAGCAGCATGCAGTCTCCACCTTTCCCTGCTCCGAAGGCCACTAATCCTACTGCTGCTCCTGTAGCAACTAGCCCAGCTCCTACTTCTGAACCACCGGCCAAGGCTTCAGCTCCATCTAAGAGCAAGAAGAAGGGTAAGAAGCACAATGTAGAGCTGCTTTGAGCTTCTCCCTCCCTTGACTCCTCTCTCTCTCTATTCTATTTTCTGTCTCCTCCATTTCGATCTCCACAACTGGCAAACTGCTCAACTCGTTTTCTCCATTTTCATTGCCTTTGGGCTGGCCTCTGTTTCAAATTCTCTTACAGCAGTTTTCTTCCCCACTTCTTTTTGGTGACTCCTTTTCTTCGTCTTTAAATTCATATCCCTAGTTATAATAATCATGTGCATTTACCTTTCCTTGTCTTTTTATGTAATGAGATTTAGCTTTTTTAAATTTTTCTTAGGTGATGAAAATTTGATACCTGTTGACATGAATTAAATTTCTTTTTCTTGCTAATGGTTGAATTTTTCTTTTCTAACTTGTTAAGATTCTTTCAGCTGGAAATGCCATGTGATCTTTATTTTTTCATGATTTTAATTTTTTTTTTTTGGATTATTCAATCCATTTAATTGGGCAGCTTTTAGATATCAGGTCTGGAATGCCGATGGCAGACAAAAATGTAGAGAAGGGTTTGGATTTTTTAACTGCCATTTTTTAAAAACATTTTTAGAAAGAATCTATATTAAATTTTCTTTTGGCCGATTTCAATCTCTGTTTTCCATATACTATTGGTTTGATCACAGCATTGGCTTGATTTCAGGTTTTAGAATAAACATATTTTCTGGGGCCCTTGGGCTTGTGAGGGCTGGGTTGGGCTTCAATAATATAAGCCTTTTAGAATAGGGCTTAGATCCAGCCTGGCCCTAATCTTCAAGGGCTTAACTGGACTTGGGCTGGGCCGACCCTTTTTGACACTTCTACATACCACATGATAGGGAAATTTATTCTCAAGTGAATATTGATCAATTGTACTATCAATTCATCCTTACCCATCGAACCCACTGGTGGAACGATTTCATCTTTCGAATAATGCACCTCTGCATCCTTACCCCGGTTCATGTTTGTGAATTGAATAGAAGGGTCCGGTATAAATTACTCAAGAGAAACTAAGTGTCTGACCCATCGTCGAAGTTGTTGAGAACATTATCATCATCAACACTGTGGATATGTTTTTTTTCGTATTCATCATCATCTTCGATGAGAATATTTTTGGATGTCCCAAGTTCATCATATAGAGGTGCGAATGTCCCATTCGGATTGGTTTCATATGCATCAACAAAATCGACCCTTGCATGATCACCACCACATTGATGTAATCTTTCTATTCTATTAATGGCCACCATTTTAGGATCAACTTCTCCCTTCAAATACATGATGCCATATATATCTTCAATTTCCATTAATTTAATACTTCTATCAGATAATCTGAATGCAATTGCAATTTGTTTGTCGAATTGGCTTAAATCAATCTTCATGCAGTTTGTCATAATTTTCCTAAAATCTTTATAACTAATGTCATTTTGTATGACTCTTGGACGTGCTCTTCAGCTTGGAGAAACATCTTGAATAGCTATTATGATGTAATTCATTTCTTCAAAAATCCAAAGAAAAATATATTTAGAAAATAATGAAAAAAAAATGAAGAAATATCTTTATAAAAAAAAAAGAAAGAGAAAGAAGGGTCTCAATTTTTTTTTAAGAAAAAAAACGAATTGAAATATTAAAAAAAGAGAGAGCATGAGGGGCGAAATGACCATGTGGAAGGTCGATATAATCTTTCGAAAGTCGAAATGGCCTTTGGAAGTTTGGTTCAACTAAAAAAAAAAAAAAAAATCCTCGAAGGCCGGTTTGGAACTCCCAATGGCCGATTAATCATCCTTCAACAAGATGCTTGTCAGACATAATTGATTTGGCTCACAATTTCAACTCTATTTGAAAGCTTCTGCCTTGCTCCCATGAATCCTGTTGAGCTAACTGTGTGCAGCAAGGGTTTTCTTTTTATCCCAGAAGTCTGGTTAATAAGCTAACCAAAGGATTAGAATTGTTTTTAGTTTTAGCCGGGGAATATGTAAATTGTCTTTTTTACTCCCGGCTAATGGCCAACTGCCTTGGGAATGTCAAAGTGACAATTCGACTGGACGACAGCCCCATATTGGCTACTCTAAAAATGTTTAGGGCAATAAAGGTAGAAAACAAAAAATAAAAAATAAAAAATTTGAAGGATGAAAATGATGATTTTATAGTCAAATTTCAGAAATGAAATTCACTAATTTTTCATTTTCTTATTATGGATATTTGATAAATTAATTTTTTTTATTATGTATATTTTTAACAGTAATATTTTATTATTATGTATTTGCTTCGAATTTCTTTCTTCAATATTTAGGTTTTTTTCCCCACTATTTTGTATGTAATTCTCTAGAACTTCTTTTTCTATAAATTTTTTTTGTTGGTTTTCTCATTGTACATATTTGGAAAATTTTCTATAAATTTTAAATGTTTGATTATATCTATTGTTTGAACTAAAGTTATTATTTTTTTTATTGAAAAAAAAAACATGACAATGATTTTTAAAGGTCTAAATTTGTCAAATAAATAACGGTATGGTAGTCTTTTAATTACTAATTATTTCCTACCTATTCATCCCAATTAAATTAAGTCGATCATAGATGTACAAACATGATTTATTAAATTGTAAAGTAACCTCACTCATAATTAAAATGTCATGGGTTAGAGTCATTAAGATGACAATTTGTAAATTGTTGGTTACAAAATAATCAAGGGTGACCATAATTCATAACTCCCGTAGTCAAGGAATGGCGGCTACGACTCAACAAAGTCATAGACAGTAGTACTGGCTATGGTTTAAATTAAAGCCAATAAATAAATGAGGGTACAGAATGTCAACTAACTCAAAGCGTGATGACTGATGACTGAATTTATAAATGATCACGGGATCGTGACTGCTTGCACTTGCAGTTCTTATTCTATTTAATTCTTTTTGCACATTCAATTCAATTCAATGCATGATGACTCAGGTACACCGTGGCGTTTACTCTTTCCTCATTGGTCGAACTCTCATTTTCCAAACTGCCAGAACATCTCTTTTCAAAAGTACTTCGTAGTACGTATTGATTATAATGTATATATAATTATTTTTATATCCGCCTCCTCTATATAAATTTTAAGAAAATCAATTGATTTATACTTAAAAATATTAATTTTTTTTTAAAAAAAATCAATCAATTTAAAAAATAAAATATTCATTTTTAGATAATACAAAATAAAAATGTAGATATTGAATTTCGAACAAAAGGAATAATAAATTTTGAAGTAGCTAAAAATTAATCAATGCCCGAATAATAAAATAAAAAATAAAAAAATAGTAAGAGACAGGTTGAACATTGCTTATCTGTCACGGTTTAATTGCTCCACTCTCCCAGATGTACACTATGATGCAACAGATTACGCCATTTAAAGTTGCAGATACACCATGAGTGGAGGAGGTATTTAATTAAAACCATATGCCCGACTATAATGCCCTGTTTCTTTCCTCTTTTATATCGAATTTCCTTCAATGTTACCACTCTAATTTCAATAATATCTTTTTTTTTAATTAATTAAAATTTCATAAAGAAATTAACAATATTGCAATATTAAAAATAAATTAAATCAATTTTTTTTTCAATAAAAAAATTTTATTCAAATTAAAATGTGATATTTAATTTCAAATAAGGAGGAGCATACTATTTTATATATATATATAGTTCATAAGTTATTATTCTCTTCAACTTAAATTGAATATCCTATTTTTATTTTAATTTGTTCGGGATAAAACATCTTATTTCTAAAAATAAATAGATTTGTAATATAAAATTTCATTAATAACCTCTTATATTTATTAATATGCACCAACTCGCATGATATTCTCCCCACTAATTATAAGGATAAATTAATTAATAATTTTATAAAAATAAAAAAACAACCCGTTAATCTTTTATCAAGTAACATTACATGAATTTAAATATTTCGACCATCAACGATTAACACGGTGCGATAGAATAGGCATTATTATTAAAATAATTTTCCCGAGTGCGGGATATAGCAGCAGCTGTGGCAATGGCACAGCTGGTTGTGAACTTGATGTCGAAGAGCAAGCTCCTGAGCTCTCCACCACGCTCTGCATTGCCCAAGAGGAGCGACCCCACATTATTTTACATTTTGTAGGGTGTAGGCTTCGAATCCGCATGGATAGGAGCAGTAGAAACTAAAGCGAAACTCTAATATCACTTGAACTAGAAGCTATAGTTGAAAGTTAGAAGATCATTACTTTTACTTAAGCCCTGCAGACTCCACTCCAGCTCGTGAGTCCTTGGCTGTCGAAAGGATACGGGGTCAGTTCCCGTGATTGTTTCTCCATGCATTATTTATTTATTTTTTATTATGACTACTTCGATCATTCTAACTAATTTTTCTCATCACTATTATAAGTATTATAGTGCTCTTCCACAATTAATTATTCAATGAATCTATATCGATTTTGAGAAGTTAACAATTGAATATCGGGGATTTTTTTTTGTTGTTTTAAAGTAACATCAAAATTAATATATATATATATATATAATGTATATATTCACATATAGGTAAAATGATCAATTTAATTCCATAACTTTTTTTTGTTTTGATCATGTAGGTTCATATATTTTTTTTATCTTTTAAGGTTTTATAATTTTTTTTGCTTAGGACATGTTGGTACATATCTTTTTTTTAATCTTTTAAGGTCTCATAACATTTTATCAATGACCAACTAGGTCCTATAACTTTTTAAACGTGACCAACTAGATCCAAAAATGATATAAAGTTATGGGAAATTAAAAGATATAAAGAAAATTTTTGAAAAAAGATATAGACTTACATGGTCAAAACAAAAAAGTTACATGATCTAGTTGGTCAACGGTAAAAAAAATTATGGGACCTTAAAAGAAAAAAAAAAAAGAAGATATGAATCTACATGATCCAAATAAAAAATTTATGGGACTAAATTGACCATTTTTCCTTCTTTATGTACCCACAAAATTTTTAAAAATTATTTGAAATTTTAATATAATTATACTTTTGTCCCTTTGATAAATTTTTATTTTATAACCATCACTATCCATCTTTTAAGTTAGTTAAATTTTTTTAAAAGGAAAATTAAATTAATAAAAATGAACTAACTAAAACACATCTTTTGAATTTTAACCATCAAAATAAGATATTTAATGATTGATGAAATGAGTAGTATTCCCCCGGTCACTAAATATAAGTTAATAGCCATAGTTTTGTAAAAATTAAGACAATTTTTTCCCCTTAAAATGCACTTTAATCATCTTTTCAAAAATTTGAACTTCATTTCATGAGTACATCATTAGAAGATAATATTGAAAAAACAACTTTAAAAAGTTAATTAACTAATAACAATGAATTATAATTAGTAACAAGAAAAGTTAGTTAAAATGACTTATGTTTAATGATTTAGCGAGTAGTAATTTGTATTAAAGCTGGACGGGTATTGAGTTAGACTTTCTCGATTAAATCTGTTACTACTTTCTTTTTTAGTTCATGGAAAGTTGATGTTGATTGAGTTGGAACCTCTCGATTATATATTATACTTCCTCTATTTCCTTTTAAAAGTCGTTTAAGGTTTTAAAATACAGATCAAAGTAATGATTATTTCAATAATTAATATTTTTTTATATTAAAATACTTTTTATAATTAATAATGCTCATTCGAATTCAATTATAATATTTAATATGATTAGAAAGATATGAATGGAAAATTTTCATTAAATGCTTATTGAAAGATAAAAATTTTTCTTAAAAAGTATAAAGTGACTCCTATTTTGAAATAAAATTAATTAGTTAAAACGATCGGTAAAAATGAACAAAAGATGGAGTATTATGACGAATTTTTTTTATTAGCCAATGCAACGCGCTCTCCCAAAATTCAGGGCATTGAAAATATAATCCTCAAAGCTTTCAAAATTAATCATGGCCACAAATAGTTTTTTTTTTTGTTTTTCGTTTTGTTTTGTTTTTTTTTTCTTTCTGGATTGATTCCTTCAATGAAGCTCTGGAATTCTGTAGAAACAAGTGGTTGGGATATTTTCAGAAGGAACAGAAAAAAAAAAAAAACCAAAAAAGATTCAAGTGAATTTTATGAGCTTGAAATTTAATTAAATCCGGCTATGGTTCTTGAAACCTACCTATGACCTTCCCACATTCAATGAATGCAATACAGAACTGACTGTGTCAAGTCCGCTTCTCAAACCCAAGTGTCATTATAATTATTTGCTCTTTTTCGGACGGCAAAAATACAATCATTTGAGAAATTAGGATCCCTAAAAAGTACAATTTTCCAAACAATAGTTTAACCTCCCCGTTGATGGACTAATTAGTTGGGCAACTTCCAGCACATATATATATATATATATATGCTTTCCTATTAAAGAATAATTGCATTTTTTTAAAAGGTTCTATTTAATTACTATTAATCTTTTTGCTCAATTATGTATAACCAAAAAAATTACTACTAATAATAATTTTTTGAGCTCTTGTTTTTAACAAGATTTGATTCTCCTATTCTCACACATATACATACGAAAATGTTACAAAATATATTAATATATTTTATATAAAGTATATAATTAAATCTTTAACGATTAATTGTGCATTCTCCAACAGTATCCCATGTTAAGTCTTACTAATTTAGTAGTAAGTAATAACACTTGAGATCGAAAGGTTTTGAGTTCAAGATATGCAAAGGGTAGGTGGAGTGCCACTCACTACTAAAAAGGACAGTATTAGAAGCGGAAAAAATCGGTTTCTAAATATTTAGAAACAAAGAAACATCCGTTTCTAAAATTATAAATTTCCATCTATTGTAATGTTATTAATTTAGAAACGAATTTTTGTCCAATTATACAACCAATTATAGGTATTAAATTAAAAATTTGAATAGTTATAGAAATAGATTTTCAAATAGAATAAATCTAATTCTAAATTAAAAAAAATCAGCATATATATATATATATATATATATATATATATATACATTTATATATATTTCACCTGCTAAAAATCTACTAAACTATTTATATTAAATCAGATTTCACAACCAATACTAAGTTATAACTAGTCTTAATTTAAATAGCATAAAAAATCTAATACAAGTATATATTACTGATAAGAGAAACGGGTACGATCCGGACAAATCAATGCAAACTGGTAGGACTCGGATAGAAGTCAACCCAAATGGACCCAAGACCCCAACTTTCAATACCTAAAAGTTAGACTCACGAAGTCAACAAGGATAGGTGGGCAACGACCTGCTACCACCGACCTCCTAAATGAGCTCAGTAGAGGTAATACCAGACCTCGCCCCACGACTTGATAACTCCCAACTCGTCTCATACATCTTCCACGTCATAACTAGATGTGCACGACTCCTAACATCTCCCATGAGCCTGTTACCTCTCGGAGCGACCTCCCAAAAGAGATAGCCGAGACCTCGACGTCCACGGGCAGGTTGCGAAGTTGGCATAAAGGTCAGTTAGCGAGCTCATAGCTCTTGATTGAGACGTGAATAGCAAGATATCTCAACCCTAAGAAACTCCACTATTCTAGGAGCTATTAGCGGGATTCTACAATCCCACAACTATCCTAATTGCCTACTGTCACGTAATTGCAGAGCCCAAATTGAGGAAGTAACTAATCTCTCTTTGAGATAATCAAATCATGAAATAGTCTACGGATAGAACACATAAGGGAACAGTCTCTCTGAGAATTAATTACTCTTGATTACTCTCAGAATACTGACTTAGGCATCACAGCTCTTCCCGGGGCACAACCCACCTCCAGTGACTAATCTCTACTTTCTTCTCAAGTTGCAGTTGATTGACGTCATCACGATGTTGAGATGACTCGGTGTTCAACTTTGAGCCCCATCACCTAAGGCGCCGTCCGTGGGAAACCAGAAAAAAAGCTTAGCCTTTTTCCCTACACAAAACAAATAAAAAAGCCTCATGACTCAATCACAGCCTACAAGCGTTCAACCACCGCAGCAAGGCAAACCGCTAGGCAAAATGCAACTACACACTGGCGAAACAGTGCTAGAAATGCCACCATCGACGTAGGCTACCAACAATAATAATCTAGGGCCTATCACTAGACAAGATCAACAACTGCCAACACAATCAGGCCTATCCCAGAGGGTCCTAGCCAGCCTTCCACCTATACAAGGAAGGCCCAAATAGGCTCATCCTGACTCTATTACCAACAATCCCAGGGCACAGAGATCTGAGAGAACATAGATGTTAGTTCCAGCGAACCTCTTGGAACAAATAATGGTGGCCCTAGAAAGAGTATCCGGCGGGCGAGACTATATGTCCACTGGGCGCACTCCGGAGCTTTTCGGGAGAAATTCACAACCACCCCGATGCTAGGCAGAATGTGCACAACCTAGACAGCCCTTGCCCTCAGAAGCAAGGAATGACCTCCGACCTCATGGAGTAGGTCGAGAAACAAGTCGAGAGAAAGAAAGGTCCTAGAGGACAAGAACACAACCCATGACCGACCTCAAGGAAACCCTGAACAATGGAAAAGGTTACGACCTCAGGGACAGGCTCAACCGAGTAGTCATGTTGCGAAGTCAGAGACAGGATCTTGAAGAGCGGGGGATACCACCTCGATGAAGCCTGATTGAAACAACAGGCGATAACGCTCTTGGGGTAACCCTCAATCTATTGAGGAGAGCAACTCCCCCATCCAATCAGAAGACACAGAGCAATGTGGACCTTATTGAGCCTTCACCGTTTGTCCACAACATCCGAAGTGTTTGAATGCCACCAAGGTTCAAAGCCCCATACTTGGAGGCAAAAGATGATGGTACATGGGAGCCTCAATAGCACATTGATGAATATGTCTCCTACATGGAGATGTTCGAGTACCCCGACAATGTCAAGTGTAGAGCCTTTCAGTCGACATTAACCAAAAAAGGCCTAGTCTTGGTTCAAGGGCATCCCTGAAGCAAGCATCTCGAGCTGTACACTGTTGAAGGAGCTGTTCTTGAAAAATTATCAAAGCAGCACGAGGTGTGAAAAAGACATCAACGACCTCTTTAGCATTAAACAGAAGATCGGAGAAACCACCTGAAACTACTATAGTCTCTTCAACAACGAGGCAGTAGGGATTGAGCAGAAAAATGATGTCATTTACATCACTGCCTTCAAACAAGGTTTGCAAGGAGGGTATGTAGCCCTCAAGCTGGCCGAGGAGCCAGTAAAAACCATCAAGGAGCTAGAGACACTTCCTGAAAAATTGATAAAAGTTGAGGAGACAGCAGTCCAGAAGAAGATCCTTGGCTTTACCTCAGCCACTGAAAGAGACAATAAGGGGCATCCAAGAAGCCCACAACAATCAAAGAAGGATAGGAAAAACCCTCAATCAAAAGGGGGGACCCAAGACAAGAGGAGGAAGACCATTCTTGACCTCGTGACCACCCCTCTTAAAACATCACAAGCAAAAATCCTGGTGGTCATGGAGAAAAAAGGACTCCTGAAGCTGCCCAAGCCCCTCAAGAGTCCTGTGGCCAAAAGAGACTCGACAAAGTTCTATCACTACCACAACGGCCATGGCCATCTCATCGAAGACTGCTTCGGCCTCAAACGGGAGATTGAGAGGTTGGTGAAGGAAGGTCACTTGCAAGAGTTCCTGGCTAGGAACGTAGACCCTGCTGATTCGCCATCGACAACCCCTCAAAATCAACAACCTCCTATGCTTGAAATAAATGCCATTGAAAGGAGGTCCAAGCGAGCTTGAGCGGAAGATTCAGAACCCTTGATAGTGTCTTTCCAGATTGGCGACTTCGTGGTACTCAAAATACTGGTGGACACTAGCAGTGCTATCAATATCTTATACCGTAAGGCATTCAACCAGATGGGGATTGACAAGAGCTCACTGATAAGGTTAAATACAGCTCTGACCAACTTCAATGGCAGCATAACCTACGCGGATGGGATTCTTCGAGTCCCAACTACAGTCTGGGCGAACGACCAAGAGGTCAATGAGGTCATGGACTGGATGGTGGTCAACAACCCTAAAACCTACAGTGCCATATTAGGCAGAAGGGGGGTCATGGATCTGAGAGCAGAAATTTCTCTACTCAATTACAACATGAAAATCGAAGTCGGAGACACTTGGATCTTCCTAGAGAGGGACAAACAACTTGTTGAAGAATGCTTCCTTGCTGAATTTAATGAGGAGAGATTGCCTGAGCTCGAAAAGAAAACTGCATCAACCTCCTGAAAGGGAATGATGATTACAGAATCCACGCAGTTGGTAGAGGAGAGAGGGTGTTCCTTAACCCAAAATTCCCTGAGAAAGGGATCACAATTGGAGAATCATTGCCTCCCAAAATCAAAGGGAAACTTGATTCCCTTCAAGAGTATCTGAAGGTCTTTACCTAGCAGCCTAGCTCGAGGGGGTAGACTGCAAAGTCGCTAAACATAAGGTCGAACTCAAACTAGGGGTCAAGCCGGTGAAGCAGAAGAAGAGAATCTTCGCCCCTGAGTGAAATAAGGTCATAGCTCGAGAAGTCCAAGCTCTTCTTGACACTGGAATTCTTAGAGAGGTACTATACCCAGAATGGCTGGCCAATCGTGTTGTGGTCCCAAAGAAAGAAGGGACATGGAGGATATGTGTGGACTTCACCACACTTAACAAATTTTGCCAGAACGACTCCTATCCATTTTCAAGTGTAGATCAAATGGTGGATTCAACAGCCGGGTATTAGTCGCTGTGCTTCCTAGATGCACACAAAGGGTACCACCAAATCCCAATGGCAGCGGAAGACATGGAAAAAACATCATTCATGATAGAGATCAGGACCTACTGCTACACCAAAATGCTGTTCGGTCTGAAGAACGTAGGGGTAAAATTCCAACGAGCTATGCATACGGTATTCAAAAACCATCTCGAAAGGAACATTGACCTGGTAAATGAGAGCGAGAGAGGTACCACCAGACCTCCACCCACGACCTGGTAACTCCCAACTCGTCTCATTCATTTTCCATGTCATAACTAAATGTGCACAACTACTAGCATCTCCCCTATGAGCCTACTACCACTCGGAGTGATCTCCTAGAAGAGATAGTCGAGACCCTCGATGTCCACGGATAGGTCGCGAAGTTGGTCTAGAGGTTGATTTGCGAGCTCGTAGTTCTCAACAAAGACTTGAATGGCAAGATATCTCAACCGTAGGAAACTCCACGATTCTAGGAATAGTTGGCAGGATTCTACAATCCCACAACCATCCTAATTGCCTATTGTCACGTAATAGCAAAACCCAAATTGAGGAGGTAACTGATTTCTGTTTGAGATAATCAAATCATGAAACATTCTACGGACAGAACACACAAGAGAACAGTATCTCTGAAAATTAATTACTCCTGATTACTCTCAAAATACTGATTTAGGCATCGACGCTCTTCCTCGTGCAAAACTCACCTCCGGTGACTAATTTCTACTTTCTTCTCAGGTTATAATCGATTGACGTCATCATGATTTTGGGGTGACCCAATGTTCAACTTTGAGCCCCATCAATTACATTTAGATTATAGATCGAAACCAAAAGGAAATAAATAGTGATATCTAAAACAGTCAAATGTGTAGTGACATATAAGCTGCAGCAATCTTGTAAAGGCGTGTCCTCATAGTCAAGGGAAAAACTTTGTAATCTGAACAGTGGTCTGCAATTACCAAATCTTCTCCATAAGAGGAAATTCGTTTCTAAATCGTTGATTTCTAATAGTGATAGTTGATCATCGATAGGACAGGTATAGAGAGAGTTAAAGGAAAGGTGGGTATAAAAAATAACAATAAAATGAAAAAAAAAGGGCATTATTCCATATATACATAGAAATGTGCTCCAATTAAATCTCTAGCGATTAAAGTTAATGGTCAACTGTCTTTTTTTTTTAAAAAAAAATTTAATCAAGTATCCTTAAGGTTTGCTTTATTCTTTTAGAATTTAATTTATAGAAGAATTTATTTTTTCTTAACAACTAACCATTAACTTTAATAGTTAAAGATTTAATTGAAGAACATTATAATAAAATGTGTTTCGTAATCCTTTATATATATATATATATATACGGTTTTGCTAAGGTGCGTTCCGCTCCAACCGTTACCGTATCGGAATTTTTACTACAGTGCTCATGCAGCCAACCAAGCGGAGCAAAAATTTCGTTACATTAACGGTTCGAGCGCGCATTAAGGCGCACTCCGAAACTCTCCTTAACAAATCTGTGTGTATATGTATATATACTTCTAATAATATTTGCCACAAATATGGTAGCTCTTTTCCTCGAGAAGACGTTTCAGCAAACACGCTGTGGTGTGGAATAAGGTTGGCCTATAGTGACAAATGACCTGCTTAAGTCAGTCTGTGGTTAGACTATTGCTTTCCTACTATCAAAAGCAGAGCCCACAAGAACGGGGAGTTAGATCTATTCTTTAGAGTAGGGGTGATCAAATTTTTTTCAAAAGATCAAAATTTTTATTTTAATTGGTTTGATTTTAGATTGAAAAATTGATTGGATTATTAATTTTGTATTTTCAAATCAAAAATCAAATTGATCATTTATATAAAATTATATTTATTATTTTACTTATATGATAACTTCTAATTATTTTCAATTTTCTATCCTGAACATTTGGGGAAAATATCAAGTTGAATTTCTTTATTTTTTATATATATAAATATAGTTTTAGTTTATTAATGTTTACAGGGTTTCTATAAAATTTAAACCAATGCAATTACATCTTGCATGACTTATGAGTAACCCCCTTCCCTAACTCTTCTTTTATCCTCAAGGATAAGACTTATGAGTAACTTATTCTCTTTAATTTATCTATTTTTGAACTATAATGTTAATTTTCTCTCTTAAAATATATAAATTTTTTTTTAAAAAAATCATTTGAATTATCTATGTAGTAATGCAGAGTTCACTATTTGTCTTCTACATCTCATCAAATAATCAAAAAAAAAATCTAAGTATTACATGAAATTTTTTTCACAAAAGGTCCAAAAAAATGCACTTGATTTAGCATTTTTGTTTTGTTGTGTAAAAAGTAAAATAAAATTGTATTATCCTTTGTAATAAGTGAAATTTTCATATCTAATAAAGATAAAAAAAAACTAAAAGTAATTTTTTAAAAACTGATCAAACCAAACCGATCTTAAATGGTTGGTTTAGGTTTGAGATTTTTCAAATCAAAATAATTGGTTCAGTTTGAAAAATAGGTAAAACCAAATCAATTCAAACCGTGAACACCCCTATTTCAGAGATATCAGAAGCAAGAATAACAAATCACTTAATTAGTCTTTTCCCCCCCTTGTTTTGCTAATTCGGTTATTATGAATTCTACAACCCAAAGAACTCCATACAGTTCTTATGGTAATTTTGTTTTTGGCATCGTGAAAAATTAATTTGAACAATGAAAGTGATGGGAGAAACGAGCACGATCCGGATAAATTAAGGCAAACGGGCAGGACTTGGACTAAAGTCAATGCAAATGGGCCCAAGACCCAAACCTTCAATACCTGAAAATCAGACTTATAGAGTCAACGAGAATAGGTGGGCAGCGACTTGCTACCAAAGACCTCTAAAGTCATTGACCTCCTAAATGAGCTCGAGAGAGGCACCACCAGATCCCAGCCCATGACTTGGTAACTCCCAACTTGTCTCATATATCTTCCATGCCACGACTAGATGTGTGTGACTCCTAACAACTCCTAAGAGCGTACTACCACTCGGAGCAACCTCCCAGAAATGATAGCCAAACCCTCGATATCCACGGGCAGGTCACGATGTTAGTCTAGACGTTGGTTAGCGAGTTTGTAGCTCTCGACAGAGATATGAATGACCAGATAACTCAACCTAGGGAAACTCCACGATTTCAAGAGCAGTTGGCAGGATTCCACAATCCCACAACTATCTTAACTGCCTACTATCACATAATAGTAAAGTTCAAATTAAGGAGGTAACTGATCTTTCTTTTAAATAATAAAATCACATAGTCTACGGACAAGACACAAGATACAGTCTCTCTGAAAACTGATTACTCCTAATTACTCTTAGAATACTGACTTAGGCATCGAAGCTCTTCCCCCGGCACAACCCACCTTCGGTGACTAATCTCTTCTTTCTATTTAGGTTACAGTCGATTGATATCATCACGATTTTGGGGTGATCCGATGTTCATATTTTGAGCCCCATCAGAAAGAATAGCTATTTTGGTAACCAAGAACATAGAACGAGATAGATGTGATGAAAACAAAGACCCTTGTGTGAAAAGAAAAGAAAAGAAAGGGTGGGGGGGAAAGAAAATACATCTGCTCAATAGAGAGCTTTCAATCTCTTCTTTACATTTGGAGTTAACAAAAAAAAAAAAAACAAAACAAAACAAAAAACCTTTGTCCCATCAGAATTGAATGTCACAATACTTATATGTATTTCAAGAAAAAGGTTTGACTTCGTTAATTTTAACATTGCAATATCACATTTTTTTTAAAAAAAAATTAATTAAATTAAGAGATGCACCATTTAATTTCAAACAACTTAAAATAAAAAATGAAATATTTAATTTTAAAAAATATATATTATTTTAAACTCAGACCTTAATTTCCAGGGGATGACGGGGGAATAATAAGAAAGGATAGGAACCCCGCCCGCACCATGATATTGAACCGGGCCGAGAAGCATGAGATTCCTTAATCCTAATTCCTAACTAAGCACTACTCAATACTCATCCAAGTGCATGAAATTAGCGAACAATTGTGTAAAAAAATGAATAAAGCCAGGTTGGCAACCATGGAAAGCCACTTGGTGTATTCAATTCCAGCAGAATAGGAGGAGGAGCTCACGAAATCCTGAAACGGTAGTGATCGATCCATCTACAGTTACTGGGTAAAAACAGATCAGCGCCAGCTCCCACATGCATCGTGGTTTTGTTGCTGCTGCCCAACAGCTGGATTTATTCGCGGATCCGGTTCCCCTTCCACAACCCCTCGTGTGACTCTCTAACCGCGTTGTCTCCCTTTATAAACCTCCCCCAACTTCCCGTTCTTTTCTGCAAATTATTCAAAATTTGAAATTAATCCAAAAAAAAAAGATGACACCGAAAATGGTGGCTAATTTTAGAAGATCTCTCTCTTTTCCTAACCATCCTCTTAGTTCTTCTTCATCAAATAAACCCAAGAAAACCTTGCACGTCAGATCCACCAGTCTTCCGTGCAGATCCCACCCTTTGATTTTCCAACTCAGGGACGCCATCAACGAGCTCAAAAGTTGGGGGACTTGTAGATCTGACGGCGAAGATCATGATGATAGCCAGCCGACTTCCTCCAGCTGGCTTTGTGATGGCTTGGCTCAGCTCAAGTCAGTTCATGAGTCTCTTGATGATCTCCTCCAGCTTCCTCAGACTCGCGAGTCGCTCTTCGGCTACTCTGACTTGATTGAAAAGTTTCTAGAAGATTTCTTGCACTTCGTTGACGTTCATGGAATCTTCCAGACCTTGGTTCTCAGGTTAAAAGAAGAGCACTTGGCCGCGCAGGTTGCCGTGAGAAAAAGAGATGATTCCAAGATGCAATTGTATTTAAAGTCTATGAAGAAAATGGCAAAAGAAATGGGCAAGCTCGTTTTGTCCGTGCAGTCTAGGGGAAAGTGTCCTTTGGGGGCCGGAACAGAATCCGGCGATGCTGAGCTAGCCGGTGTGATCAGGGATGTCATTGGAGTCACAGTTTCAGTTTCGGTTGCCCTTTTCAATGGGCTTTCGGTGTCGTTGTCATCCCGGAAGTCCTCAAGAATGGGATTCTGCTTAACCAAGAATTACACAAAGAAAGTAAATATAGCCGAGGAAGGTATTCAAGAATTCCAACAAATCGAATTCCGGAGTTTGTGGAATTTGAGAAAGAAAGGAGATGAAGAGTTGAAGTTGACATCAAAGAGAATGCATGAAATCGAGGGATGTCTTGGAGGAATCGAGATGGGTAGTGAGAGAGCATTTAGGAGTTTGATCAACACTAGGGTTTCACTCCTCAATGTTCTCACTCGGTAGAAAATTAATGCATCAAGAAAAGGACATGACATCCATAGGTGTATGCAAATTGGCTAGACATCACTAAAAATATATGTATATCAAGAAAATTATTACTACATTGTTATGGAGAAGTGTTATGGAAATCATGTAAAATATCTCTTCTAAAACCCGTTTATCTTTCATTAATACCCTTAAAGTTTGCCTTATTAGATCCAGAACCAAAAGAAAAGAATCCTTTTAATGTTCAGTTCATGTGACGATTACTTTGCCATATTCTTGATCTACTAATTAACGGTTTGTACATTTATATCTGAAATATATGATTCATATATTCAAATGATTATATTAATGAGGATTATTCACAACTGAAATAAAATCAACGTCGTCAATGTTCTTTACTGGTGGAATATGTCGATTTGATTTGAGTTTGAATATAATTTTTATTCCC
Source organism: Parsonsia alboflavescens (assembly GCA_028571225.1). Classification (NCBI taxonomy): domain Eukaryota; kingdom Viridiplantae; phylum Streptophyta; class Magnoliopsida; order Gentianales; family Apocynaceae; genus Parsonsia; species Parsonsia alboflavescens. Next base: position 7,709 of record JAOXNR010000060.1, on the reverse strand, counting down.
TAGCCACCCCCTTCCAATAATTCCTTGTCTTCTCCATCATGTTCCTTTCTCCTTGTCATACCTTCTTTGCCGACCATGGTCTATATTAATGTTTCTTGACATAAATGGAAATAGATTGCATAATTAGGGAAAGTTTAAGAAAAAATGAATTGACTTAATTCATTTTATACTCACCAATATCAATTTTTTAAGAAAATTTTAACCAATTTAAGAGAGGAAACATTCATCTCCGGACAACTCAAAATAGAAATATGGACATTCAATATCGAACGGAAGCAGTATAATATTGGTAAAATATTTACCATTAAATCATTAAATTAAATGATGATAATGTTGGAATATTTTTCATAAACTAGTCATAAAATATAGGATAAAGTTAGACTAGAAATAAAATCACAATTAAATAACTAGACAAATTTAAGAATCAAATATAAAACTTAAATATATTAATAACATGTAATTCTTAATTTTAACTTTAAGAATATATATTTATATTATAAATACCAAGATAAAAGTTGTTAGATAATTATATTGGCTACTATTTCGGTATTTGTATTTTTATTATTCTGACTAAAAATTCGATTTTTGAATTGGTTAATATCTATTGAGTGGTTAAGTTGGATTAAGTTTCTTAAAGATAAATATATCTTTGTTAATTGGTTAATACCTAAAGAGTGGTTAATTGTATTTATCTATTTTGAACATTCTCATATTTAATATTATGATTATCTTATAGAAGAATATCTTGTATAACTTTCTACATTTCTATTTTTGAGTGATAGAGTTTGATGATGATCAAACCACGTGCTGAAAGCCTTGCTGAAATTCATTATAAATATTCGGGAGAATATTTATGGTAGATAACTCGGGAGGAGCACATCTACTTCACTATTGTAGACTGTCACAGGTGTGTCACAACAATTCTTGTGGAACAGTTCCAGAACTCAGGGGGAGTTCGGCTTCAAGAGAAGTTTTGTCATCTTCAGAGGGATTCTAGAAGATGCTGCAATAGATGGATTCTTGTTGTGAGTTGGTAAGATAAAACTTAGAATAGGGTAGTCGCAGACTAGAGGGATTTTATTGTTCTATGCTACACTCTTGTAATGTTCTTATCTTAATGAATTTTGTAGCTTGGCTTTGCTTTGAGGACATAGCCTAAAATTAGATTTATTCCAATGGGATGAACCTCGTTAAATCTTGATGTTCATTTATTTATGCTAAATTTCTACACTCAGCTTTTTCAAAACAAAAGGCTGATAGATAACGATTGCCTGCTTTTTAATGTATTTAAAGACGAGGAGTCTGCCTTTGTCTCGGAATAGAGTCAAGTCGGGAGAAGGATTCATAGCTTTCTCATGCTCAGTCTTGTCATTTTTGTGATGCTCTAACCTCTGAGCTAAGCAGGCCGACCAATTAGGCTTTTCAATTCCTGATCCCTAATGGTCCATGGTTGGATGAGAAAGAGCTATGTTAGGCAAGTAGGGCTCCGCGCAAGGGCCTACTGGTTTAGGTAAATATCTAATATGTTCCCCATTTTGAACTTTGCTCTAACCGAAGCCATTACATCGTTTGCCCTAATGATGGCATTTTTATCCCCTAAGGTAGGGTTTTCTTTATGCCACTAGTCTTAGTCTAATTATGATATGCTCTAAGTTAGCAAAACGAACAAATTTTCTAGGTTCGGAAGTCTTTTTCATTGAGAAGAACATCTCTACAACTTAATTGATTAATTGCTAGCCAAAGATTCTATCAAAATTGATTAAAGAAAAACCTATAGATTATTATACTCAATTAAAATTATATCAACTAAATTATAATTCCTATAGATAATAGAAGTTAACTTCACACAACCATATAATAATGATAACACACAAATTCAATTACAGAGAAATAAGTTAGGGAAAATCACTTACTTGTTATATCTAAATATAACCTAACTTATGGAAGAGAAAGTTTTAATTTGATCGAATCTAGTACTTTGTACTATCAACTTGAGATAGATTTTGCCCCTCTTGTAATGCTTAGAGTCTTCATCTACGTCCACCTCATAGGATACAACGATTGCGCCGTACTAAAGACGCACAACAACAATAAGCTCAACAAACCAAATATTGTTTGAGCACTATATAGATGAATAGAGGATAATTTAAGGTAGAATGAAGAATAATGCTTTTGGAGGAGATGGATGTTAAACAAATAGGAGCAAAGTTTTAAGAGCTTTCTATATATCAAATGACCGATGGAAATCCATCATTATATACCTAAAGGGGACTTTTTAATTAAAGTACGTGACTCTAATTATTAATAAAAAACTGTTATTAACATTTTTTATTATCAAAAGATGTATGTCTTAAACTAAAAGATATATGTCATTTTATGAATAGTTTTGCATGAGTAGCTACCTCAAAATATTAGCTACTTATAATATTAAATTATATAATTTAAGTAGCAAGTAGTTCACTCATATTGAAGCTTGATATAACTCAATATTGTAGTTTGTTCTAAATTGAAATTCACACTAAAATTTCCAACAATCCCACACATGAATTTAAATTTTTGGTCTATAACATTTCATTCCACCAACTTACCACGGAAAGAATTTATAGTACTTGGCGAAAAGTTACTGCATTGATATAGGCTTTTGGCTTTGAACCTCTAGTATATTGCAATTGAATATACTTGCCAAGTAGTGGACTTGATGGCTTGAACTATTTGGCTTTCGGTGTATACCTAGAGAATTGCAAACACACAGTTTCCTTTCTAGCTATATTTTGGTTCTCATTGTATGTCCATTTTGGCCTTGAACACCTCTTGGTTTCATGAGTGCTTAGATAGCTTAGCCTAATTGTTATCATTGAATTGGTCTTATTCACGCTCACATAGGTGTAATTCCTAATGGAAGTATCTCAACATGCTTTTCTTCACTCTTTCGAGATTTAGGAATTATTAAAAGCATAGCTTACCCTAAATATCCTTAAGTCACTCTTCTCACCATAGGAATGGATAGTAGTTAAACTTCTTCGTGACTTTTGAAAATTCATCATAATTTGGCTATCTCATTGACGTATGTGTCGAGACTTACCATTATACATAACATTTTCAACTCTTCCTATTGCTGATTTGCTATCACAATGTGTACAAATTGCAAGAGGCTTTGGCTATATTGGAATATCCTCTAAAAATTTACAAAGCCACTCTGTTTCTTTTGCTGCTTTATCTAAAGCAATGAACTTCGATTCCATTGTTGATCTTGCAATGCAAGTTTGTTTTGAGGATTTCCAAGAAATTGCCCCTTCTCCTAATGTAAACAATCACTTGTGGATTTTGATTCTTTTGTAGCAAATATCCAATTTGCATCACTATAACCTTCTAATACTACTTGAATTTAGTGAAATGCAAACCAAAATCTCAAATATCTCAATACTTTAATTATAGTTGTCCAATGATCTTTTCCTGGATTATTATTATAATGACTTATCTACGGTAGTTTTTGCAATGTTTCTATCACCTTTGTTGAACTTTTGTAACACTTTCTCAATACAATGAGATTATGATAGAATATGTCCATCAGATGTTTTTATAATTTTAATAACTAAAATAATATTTGCAATTCCTATATCTTTAATATCAAAACTACTTGGTAATACCTTTTTTATTGAATTTATGACATTAATATTACTTCCATTATTAGCGTATCATCAACTTATAGACAAACAATGACAAATTCATTTTGAATGCCTTTGACATAAATACATTTATCATACTCATTTATTTTGAATCCATTTGACAACTTCTTTAAAATAATTAGCTTTAGAACTTGACATAGCTTCCTGGAATGTGTTTGGTTCACTTTCCAACATGAATGCTAAAAAATCAAGACCATAAGAATTAAAAGTCCTTTCTCTTTTACTACATCTTGATTCTTTACATGATGTAGAATCTTTATTCATATTTTCATATTTTGTTTTATTTATATTATCTTCTTTTCTATTGTTTAAAGGAAATGTGTCTTCAAAAAATTGTGCATCTGTTGATTCTATAATAGTATTTTCATGCACAGTTGGTATTTCAGATTTGTATACTAAAAATCTATATGCACTGCTATTTTGTGCATATCCAATGAATATACACTCTATAATTTTTTGACCTATTTTCACCCCTTTAGGTGTAGAAACTCTTACTCTCTCTATACACCCCCACACTTTCAAATATTTTTATGTAGGCTTATAACCTTTTCATAATTCATAAGGTGTCTTATCCATTTACTTTGATAGAATTCTATTAAGAATATGATTGCAGAAAGAGTAGCCTCCCCCCCACAAGTTTATTTATCCAGAACTTATTAACATGGCATTCATCATATCTTTTAATGTACGATTTTTACGTTCTGCTACACCATTTTGTTGTGGTGTATATATGGAGCAAAGATCTGATGAATTATACCATTTTGAGAACATATTTCTTCAAAAGGAGACTCTTATTCTCCTTCTCTATCACTTCTTAAAGCTTTAATTTTCTTTCCAAGGTGACTTTCAACCTCATTTTTGTAAAGAATAAATGCATTTTGATGTAATAAAATACCTTTTTCTGCCTCTAGTTTGTACAAATTTAAGATCACACATATCATTATGAATTAAATCTAGAGGAGTAGTAGATCTTTCTACAAAAAGGAACGGGGGCCTCTTGTCTTTTTTGCTTTAACACAAATTTGACATTTGTGGTTTTTATCAATTTCACATTTTGGCAATAAATCTATATTCATTAACCCTTTTAATGAGCCAAAATTTACATGTTCTAATCTTCCATGCCAAATATAAGAAGAGTCAATCAAATACTGTAAAGAATTATCTTTATTAGATATAGATGGTACAACAGTCGTTACATTTAACAAACCATTGCTCAAGTAACCTTTTCCAATATACAAGTCACATTCTTAATTAATACAAATTTTTCACTTTCAAAGACTAGCTTAAAACCTTTGTTGCTTAACAAAGTGTCAGAAATTAAATTTTTGCTATTAGCAGGTGTATGCAAAATATCTTTGAGAGTGAGAGTCTTTCATGAAGTCAACTTGAGAAACACATTTCCATAACCTTCTACCTTAGCGATTGAAGAGTGATCCATGAATAATTGTCCTTCATTAGTGACCTTTTTATAGGTTGAAAACATATCACAGTCTATACAAATATGTCAAGTTGCACCAGTGTCAACCCATCAATCTTTTATATTTGTCCCAATCATGTTGATTTCAAAAACTACAGCAGAAAAGTTCATTTTTTTCCCATATCATCAGTCAAACTTTCAATTTCTGTAAAATTGACTTGTTTCTTGTTGATTATTTGATTAATATTCCTCTTTTTGCAACAATCTTTGATCATATGTCCAAATTTTCCACAAACAAAGCACCTGCCATTTATTTTCTTAGTGCTTTTCTCTTTTTTCTTTAAAGAAAATTTCCTTTTCTTATTTGGAAGATTAGCTCATTCAACCACATTTGCTTGCACTTGAATAAGTTGAGCAGTCCCTTTCTTCTCGGATGCAAGGTTGTCTTCTTCAATTCTTAATTTACAATTAATTCTTCAAGATTCATCTACTTTCGCTTATGCTTGAGATAACTCTTGAATTCTTGTCAAGAGGGAGGCAATTTTTCAATTATGGCTGCCACTTGAAATGACCTACTCAGAGACATCTCATGGATAATTATGGGATGTTCTTGGATTTGACTTGAAATTGTTTTGGAGCCCACCATCTTATAATCCAAGAATTTGCCAACCATAAATTTTTTGGTTCCAGCATCTTCTATTTTATATTTCTCATCAAGAGGCTCCCATTTGCAGTCCGTTTCTTCTCGGATGCAAAGTTCTCTTCTTGAATTCTTAATTGTACAATTAATTCTTCAAAATTCATCTCCTTCGCTTTTGCTTGAGATAACTCTTGAACTCTTTCCAAGAGGGAGGCAAATTTTCAATTATGGCTGCCACTTGAAATGACTCATTCAGAGACATACCTTCAGCATGGATCTCATGGATAATTATGTGATGTTCTTGGATTTGACTTAAAATTGTTTTGGAGTCTACCATTTTATAATCCAAGAATTTGCCAACCATAAATTTTTTGATTCCAGCATCTTCTATTTTATGTTTCTCATCAAGAGGCTCCCATTTGCAGTCCGTTTTTTTTTATTATAAATAGAATAAAATGTGTCATCCAAAACTATTGAGAACATAATTCTTACAAAGAAAATTTGATTTAACCCATGCTTCTTTAGCAATAGTAGCTTCGGCATCTGAATCATCTTCAACAATAGGTGGATCTTTAAGTAGAAACACGACCAAATTTATTATTGTTAAATAAAACAACATCTTTTATTACCATGTTTTGAACCTTGTTCCTAAGAACTTTTTAGGTTTTTCTCTTTGAATAATTGAAGAAGGTATACTGACTTGAGTCATATTTCCAGCCCTAGCACTTGGTCCAACATTTGAAGGAGTACTCATATTGAAAAACTAAAATTGAAAAATAACAATAGTTTAAGAAAAATATACTACAAGATATACAACTAATATAATATAAAGACAATTGAATTTAAATTTGTATAGGTAAAATTTTGTCTTAAGTTTGTTGGAATATTTTTCATAAACTAATTATAACATATAGGATAAAACTAGTCTAGAAATAAAATCAAAATTAAATAACTAGACAGATTTAAGAATGAAACATAAAATTTAAATATATTAATAACATGCAATTCTTAATATTAACTTTCAGAATATATATTTATATTCTAAATACCAAAATAAAATGGATTAAAGCAAAACCTCTATATTGTTATACTCATTTAAAATTATATCAACTAAATTATAAATCCTATAGAGAACAGAAATTAACTTCACACAAACATATAATAATTATAACACACAAATTCAATTATAGAGAAATAAGTTAGGAAAAATCACTTATTATCACTAAATATAACCTTAACTTATTTAAGACAAAGTTTGAATTTGATCGAGTCTAGTACTTTACGATCACACCTACAGAAAAAGCACACCAATAGCAAGCTCAGCAAACCAAATATTATTTGAGTACTACATAGAGAAATGAAGGATAATTTAAGGTAGAATGAAGAATAATGATTTTGGAGGGGATGAATGGTGAAGAAATAGGAGCAGGGTTTTAAGAGATTTCTAATTTTTTTATATATATCAAAATGGCTGATGGAAATCCATATTTATAGACCTAAAGGGGACTTTTCAATTAAAGTACATGACTCTAATTATTAATAAAAAATTGTTATTAACATTTTTTATTATCAAAAGATGTATGTCTTAAACTCAAAGACATATCTCATTTTATAAATAGTTTTTCATGAATAACTATCTCAAAACACTAACTACTTATAATATTAAATTATATAATTTAATTAGCAAGTAGCTTACTCATATTGAAGTTTGATATAGCTCAATATTGTAGCTTATTCTAAATTGAAATTCACACCAAAATTTCCAAAAGATAAAGTAAAAATGAAAAAGTATCTCAACATATATGTAGCATGTATATGCTACAAATAACTTAAGAATTAGAAAGAGGCATCAATTCTGGGTGGAGTATTTTAAAATTAGAAGTCTTTAAACATATAATGAGACAAATATATATATATATATATATATATATATATATATATATATAATGAAACAAATATATAAAAA
>JAOXNR010000059.1:0-11617 GCA_028571225.1 Parsonsia alboflavescens | reverse complement strand
ATTAAAGCTACTTTGTTTATGCGATTTGACGTTGGTGATGCCTTCATGCTTATGCAATTTAGTTGATTAAATTTATAATTCACTACGACGTAAGTTTAATTGATTAGATTGAGGATTTTATTTCTCGCTACAAGAAGTAGATCTATTTAAAGGATAGGAATTTAAGGGCTAAGACAAATTCTAAAATCAACTACTTAATTGTGTTATTTGATCAATGATTAACCCTTAGCAATTGACCTACGGATTGTTTCTTGTTAATAGCTTTCTCATCTATATTCTAATTTTAATTTAGATTCTTTGTTTGATTTTATTTTATAAACTCTTTCAAAAACTCCCCCTTTTGTTACTTATTAATTGGTTCTTTAAACTGAGATTCAATTCCTTATGGATTCAACCCTACTTGCCCTAATTGCATTAGTTATAGTAGATAGGTTTAATTTGTTCGTATTACGACGCATGGCCAAGTCCTTTTCATGGGCATCGAATCTAACTCAACATATTTTGATTCTTTGGCTTCTCCATGCTTAGTATAACGATCCTTGTACATCTGTTATTCATGGAATACCACATTCTGGCTGCGAATGACTTTGTTATTCTCGTAATCCCAAAGTTTGTAATCATACTCATCGTCACCATATTCGATAAAGTTGCACTTTTGGGACTAAGCATCAAGCTTCTTCCTATCCTCTCTATCAATCAAAGCATATGCAATGCAACTAAAGACCTTAAGATAGGAATAATTGACCCTTTTTCCAGACCATCTCTCTTGTAGTATTTCTCCATCCAGTGCACCAGATGGGCTTCTGTTGATAAGTTAAACAATTGTATCAATTGCAGCAGCCCATAAGTGTACTGGGAGACCTGCATGCAGTCTCATGCTTCTCACACGTTCTAGAATGGTCCTGTTCATTCTCTCAGCGACACCACTCTTTTGAGGCGTTCTAGGAACAGTCTTCAACCCACGTATGCCTTGCTGACTCAAGTACTCTGCAAATGCCTTGCTTGTATATTCACCACCATTATCTGACTTCAGACATTTAACTTTACAGCCTGTTTCCTTTTATACCATTGTTGTCCACATTTTGAAGACCATAAAAATCTTCTGTTTTTTCTTTTAGAGCATAGACCCAAGTCCCCCTTGTTGCATCTTCAATGAATGTAACAAAATATCTCTTACCACCATAAGAGAGCTCCTAGGCTTGTCCCCATACATCAGTGTGAACGAACTCTAGCTTTTGGCTTTTATTTTGTCGACCATTCAACTGAAAACTGATTGCCTTAAGCTTTCCATAGATGGAGCTCTCACAAAAATCTAGCTCAACCTTTTGCGATCCTGGAAGTAGCTTTCTTGAGTGTAACTGCTTTAACACCTTTTTCACCAAGATGTCCCAATCGATGATGCGAAAGAGTAGATAGATTTCCTATAGCTACTGTAGCTGCAACCATATCACTGATATTGTCTTCCTGGAGAAGGTAAAGTGTACTTGTCCGCTTTCCTTTTGCTACTACTCTTGCTCCTAAGGTTATCTTCCACTCTCCGACCCAAAGGTCATTACCAAACCTTCTTGGTTAAGTTTACTGGTTGAGATGAGGTTTTTCTTCAGTTCGGGCATATGTCTGGTTTCACACAAGGCTAGGCGTCCTCCACTTGAGACATTCACAATCATAGTCCCTTTTTCGACAATCGGACATGTGTGTCCATTTTCCACAGTCACTTGTCCAAAATCTCCACTGACAATTAGCAAATCATTCTCTCTGCGAGGTGCAGTGGAAAGGGGCACCGGAGTCGATAAACCACTTGTCTAATGTCGAGTCAAACATTGCAAATAAACACAAGTTTTCTAGCAGCGGTTCATCACTAACCACATGCTCCTTGATTCTCATCTTGCAGCATCTTCTTGTAGGCTTCACATTGAAACCTTCGGTGTCCGATTTTGCTGCAATACCAACATTCATATTTTGCACCCGACCTTTTTCCTCTTAACTGTGATCTTCCACGCCTGCTAAATTTTTCTCTGCTCTTGCTTTGTCCATGGTTCTCCACAGCCAATGCCTTAGAATATGTGGATGCTGAAGAATCATCTCCACCTGAGGCTTTCCTTCGCATCTCTTCATCCATGATGCAACTCACAGCATCATCCAGAGTCAACTCATCCTTCGTGGTGCTTGAAATACCTTGCACTGCAGTGTTGTAGCTTTTTGGAAGGGAACACAAAAATAGTATAACCTGAAGCTTTTTATCCAACTTTATGCCTGCAAATTTCAACTGATTCATCACCTGTAATATGTTCTGCTACAGAATCCCTGTCAAATAGCTTCATATTAACCAACTTCTTCAACAAGAAGACCTAATTTGATGTAGATGGCTTCTCAAAAATATTCGTAAGAATATCCATGGCTTCCTTTGCAGTCTTTGCTTTTGCTATATAGTAGCCTGTCTTTTTCGTTAATCCTAAACGAATCGCTCCCACCTCCTTTCAATTAAGGACTTTCCATTCAGATTCTGCTTTTGGATCCTCTTCTGCCATCTTAGGTTTCCAACCTTCAAGTGGTAGATAGAGATCTTTATGATAGAGATAGTCCTCGATTTGAAGTTTCCACCATCCGAAATCCTACCCATCGAACCTGTTGATACTGATTTTATCATCTGCCATACCATTTGCTTTCAATTGAGCTTCGTCGAAACCCGTTGATGTTCTTGATTAGCCAACCCTAGGCTCTAATACCAATTGTTAGGGTAACTTGCCTTGTGCGACCTTTTTCAAAACCTACAATAAATCACTCACTGCAAGACAAACAAAGGAGTATCACATTAGATTTGTTTTTGAAGTTCACCTAACCAAGGCTACGTCTTCGTGCAGAGGCACTATACAAAGTTTCACAAGACAGAAGAGTTTAGATACAAAAATGATCGCATTCTTCTCTCAAGATTAGAGTACAAAGGAGTGAGAACCATCACTGGCAAAACAAACCAGGCTTTTCTTTTCCTTTCTTTCTCTACACTTTTTCCCACCTCTCACTCTATCTATCACAGAATATATATATATATATATATATATATATATATATATATATATATTAATGCGCAAGAAACCTTCCTTGGGTACAATCAACTCTCACCATAAACTGGTGCCTTTCCCGAACGTAGATGAGCCCAAAATCGACGTTCAACTTCCAGGTGCCAACTTTCTTGCCCAAAAAATCTCCATATTTGGAACTAACCCTTTTGTTGCCAGCTCTCATCTATGTATAACCTTGGCGGAAACTATGCCAAGGGAACTAGAATCAGGGCGGTGTCTTTGGTGAGCAAATGGAACAATTTTGCAGAAGCTTTATCACTCTCCCAATCCCATTTTGGATGATATCTTGTGATATTGCCTATGAGTTCCAGCAACGGAGGAGATTGAAGAAGTAAAAAGAATATATATATATAAATAAATAAATAAATATATATGTATATATATGAATAGTAAAATATCAATTTTACCTTTGAAGATTTGACCAAAATAAGTTACAAATTGTTAACTTGGTTAGAAATCATATTTACAAGTCAAAAGAATCAACATGACCACTTGAAAAAGCATCAGGAATTTAAAAAGATAAAAATAAACTTAAGGAAGCTTTGTGACCAAACTATCAAACTTAAGTGACTAAAAAGACTATTTTGCCAAAAAAATTTTATAAGCATTATTATTTGTGAGTCTTAAGTAGTTTTTATATCATTTTTATGAAGTGATCTCAACATGTATTACAAGCCATGTGTAAAATATAAATCCAATCTATATTATAATTTTCCTTTAAGATTATTTATCGGAATCTTTTCTTTCCCTTTCTTTTTCATCCATACTTTGTCAAGTCAAGTAGTCTTCTTAAGTGCACATAAAGGTGTGGTTTGGAGGTAGGCTTATATAACACAAGTCGTGAGTTCGATTCGATCTTCTTGCACATTTCAGCCTTGATGAGTTGCAAGTCATAGTTGAACAGTCAAGATAAGCGAGAACTGACCCGAACACTGTAAAATTTTCTCTTTTTTTTAGTATTCTTCTTAGGTCAAATATGTTTATTTTCGGAAATTCATGTGCGAACTTTCTCAACTACAAATTAAATCCCCATATCTAGCTACTATAATATCTAAAAGAAGAAACAAACTTGTCAAAATGCTTCAAGTTTTTTTGTTGATTAGGTAATGTCTCACTTCATGACTCTTCATGTCTAATATAATATATATAAAAATGACACATCATCTAATAAACTTGACGACCAAGTAAGTTACCATAGACAACTCAAATGGGTTGGTTGAGTCCATTGACTTAACCCAACTGGTAGTTAAATCCAAGAGAGAGGCCTTATCCCACAAGCAGACGGAATATAAATGCCAGAAGCTACGCAGGAATGGTAACTCCAAATTACTGAGGTAGTTTGGTGGCTTAGCTTACAAAATGCGGATATATCTTTCTATTTAGCCTTAAACACAGAATAACTTTCTGAGTTTACCAAAAAGCAACTAGAACGAGTTCGATGAAGGGCTGAGCATCACCTGCTCGAGAACCGGAACCTAAAACTAGTTATCTCTAACTTATCAGCTTCATTTTCCTAATTTGATCGAACGGCTACATCAAATCTGAAAGATGAGAAGTCGAAAGCGCGAACAGGGGAAGGGATGGGCATTTTAAATCAATAAGCATTCACTAGAACTACAGCTCCTTTTTTTAGAGCTAGAGCGCCAACTGATAAAAATCTTTTTATTTTTATTCACTAAAAATAAAATTCTGAATTTTTTATCATAATTGATTTGTCGGATGTGGTATCTTTATTTTTTAAAATTATTGAATTGCTTATGAAAAATGGAAAGAAAAAATATATCACGAAACTCAATATCTTACTTTTGATTAGGAGCTCATTTACCTGCATATCATCTCTTATTAGATCACTTTAATAATCTTTACTATCTCCCGTGGATTAGGTTAGCAATAGAAAATATAAGTTTGGGGATGAAGAGTCAAGTTTGGGATGAGTTCTTTTATATAGATAAACAATAAAAGAAATAATTTATAATAGGTATGAGAATAATAATCTATCTATATATCTATAATATACTAAACTGCATATGACACGTGTCAAAATTTTTATACATTATCATTCAACCCTATTCATCCTCATCTGTAAGGAGCAGCTCAAACTTCTCTATTGTAATTTCCTTTTCTATCTCCAATTAATTATGTCAACAATCAATTATCCTTTTCCTTTTCCATCTCTAATCGATTATCTTCCGTTAGAGGTAATTTGCACATTAATTTCCCGTTTCAAGAAGCGGATGAAACGGACCAATCTCATTTTCCACATAAGATGCTCCAATCAATTGTCCGTCCAATTACCTGTACTAAAATTTTGCCTATAGGTGTAAAGACATCTCCAGGAAGCGTTGGAAGAAGAAGAAATTTATGGAAATCTCAGGCAGTTCTCAAATCCCTCGATTCGCATTTCTCCAGCAAAATTGTACGGTTTTGACTGTATAAACCCTAGCATTTTTCTTTACTTATTGGATGATTTCCTGAGCTTTCTTGCCGTTTTTGTTGTGGAATTTGAAGATTAAATTACCATCTTCGACTCTCTATGTAACTAAGTGGGTATATACGAGTGAATGTATTTCCATTAAAAGAGAAGACAGTTTGTTTGTTTCTTTTTTTTTTTTTTTTGATGCGTAGTTTCCAGGTTAGGAATTTGAAGTTGAAGTTTTCGAATTAGGAGTATTTTTTGGTTTGTTCCATTCAATATATGATGTTTCTCCACTCTCTTTTTTTAAAATTTTTTTTTATTTTTAGTATTATTGAATCTCTTCAGGACATGGTCACGTAGGGTTAATGAAATGAGAGAGTGAGGAGATTTAGGTTACATGTCGGCTAACAGGTACATTTTCCCCATGTTTCCCTTTTGGAATTTATTATAATCTGATAATTGTCCGTTGTCTATTTGCAGGAGATTGTTGTAAATCAACAAGAAGTAAAATGGAACATGCTGAGAATGAATGTCGAGAGATGGCAGTGATCATCTAGACAAACATGATGATGAGGTGATCATATTCTTCATTAAATCCTTTTGAAACTACATTAGATGAGTTTCCACACTTTGACATGTCTGCTCTATGGTCAATTTTTTATCTGGAACATCCTGAATGGTATTGTGTTGAAGCAGAGAAAAGCTTTTTATGATACCTGAACCTCAAAATTGTGTTAGAAGATGGTTATTACAAATTGCATGAGTCTATAGTTGTGATTTTGAATTCAATGGCCTTTGGAATGATTTAGGTGGAGTCTGTACATTAGAAGCTTGGAGATAGTGATGGAGTATTAATATTAATATTAGGCTAGGATTTAGGATTGTTTTATATATCATATTATTTCATATCAACTTTACAAATCTCTTTTTCTCTGTTCCTTTTTTTTTTTTTTTCTCTCAGGGTCTTGGGTGCGAGAGGTGAAGATCTCTCTCTCATGAAGAATCAAATAGATTATCTAAATTATGTATTTGGAAAAACACTGCATGTTTTATTCACATCCATGAGATCAGGCTGCTAAATGAAAATGAAGATCATTGAAGGTTCAAAATTTTAGATTTATGTGTTTGATGGCTTCTTGTTGTTGTCCTGACATGAGGAGTAACTATGATTGCCTAAAACATTTCTGTCTTTGTAGTTTCCTTTGTAATCTTTTCTTATCCTATTTGATATATAATTTGAATTAAAGTATATTTTGTCCTGATCAAGTCAGGGAAGTTTGTGTTGTATTCTTTTAATCTATCAAAATTGTAAGGATTAGGCACCTATACAGTCTGTTCCAACATTTAAGAAATAAAGGGAAAGCAAAATAGATGATGATGTCTTGGGTTGGTTGTAACGTATTGCTTGCCTGCTTGCTTCCATGAGCTTTCGAGAACCAACCCTCTGAAGTATAAATTCCTTTCAAATTGTGCTGGTGGAATACGGGTTGTTTCCTTTCTCTGTAGATATTCATCTTGATTGTCTGCTCCATTAACTCATAACCCATGCATTAGTTAAAGCATAATTGAGCTCAATTTAGATTCCCGAACCAGCATAAAGTGAAACATTATTGGTTAGAAAGGCTGATTTATGTGTACGATTTATGAAGCATCAACTGATCCGACACTACTAAACAATACCCTTCATAGGAATTATGATAACTGAGATTCTTCATGATCAGATCACTATGTATATATCCCTCCTTATGGATGGAAAACAAGAAGATTTTGATACAGTCAGCTAAAATCATTTGTTGCATGAGATAATAATATTTATAATAGATTCTTGAACTTGATCAATGTTTGATTTGGGGAAATAACTCTTGAAAATGGAAATGTTCCAATAAATAGGAGCATATAGACCTGAAGAACTACTCTGAAAAACTGGCACTGTCTCAACTTATCAGCAACTTGGACCCTAAGATATATCATTATGATTTTTTTTTTTTAGAAAATCGTCATAATCATATCTAAAGTTAAGATCAAAATAAACTTCAACAACGAATGATTAATTTCTGTCAACTGATTATCCAAATAACTTTTAAATGTCTAAATTAGTACTTTCGATCCCATTTTGATGTGTTTTCCGGTGAAGGTAGGAAGAATCTCTGATTTGGTACCTATTGTTTTTCATTTTAACCGATTGAATATCCAAATAATTTTCAAATCATAAGTTATATAAGTATTTATTTGACAGAAGGAAAAAACAATAGGTACCAATTAGGTATTAAAATGATTAATGCATTCTATCTTGACTGGAATGGGATCGGAAGTACTAATTTGAACTTTTGAAAGTTGATTAGGTACTCAGTTGATAGGAATTAACCATTAGTTATTAGAATTTATTTTGATCTTTAACATCGAGTATAATTATGGCGAGATTTCCCTTTTTTAAAAAAATTTATTACAATTTAATCAACATTACATAATATAATAATATTTTACAGTTTATTTTGACCTTTAACGTCAAGTATAATTATGGTGAGATTTCTTTTTTTTTTTTTAATTTATTACAATTTAATCAACATTACACAATATAATAATATTTTACAATCTATATTTGAAGATTTCAGATCACGTTTGATAAGTTTACACACTCAAGCTGCTGTGTTTAATTAAGTATAAACTAATAAAAGTCATTTTCTTAGTTTAAAGTGTTCTATAAAAATTATCAAATAAATAAATAATAAATTAGATTTCTCTAAAATTATTACATTTTAATAAATATATTTAAATTTTTAAAAGAAAAAAATTTGTAAAATAAATAAATTCAAATATAAAAAATTTATTATTTTAATTTAATACACTATATTAATATATATAATTTTTTATTAAAATAAAAAAAATCCAATTACTTTATTAATTGAAATTTATTGAACAAAACTTGCATATTCAACATCAAACAAAAAATTCATATAATCCTCTCTCTTTATATGTTAAAAATCATTTTATTATTAATTATTTCTAAAATAATAAAGAAAATTAATATATATAAATATAAAAAATATCATAATGGTCGCACGTTGCTAGGACTTCTCATCTACTTCGTAAGCTGAGGTCCAATTTGACGGACTAGTTGATAAGGAGAGCTTTCCATTGAAGTCAAAGATGTAGGGATAAGTGCAAGATTTGGAAATTTCACTAATGAAGAAGAAAGAACAAAAATAATATTAACAAAAGTCACATAGAAATAAAAGAGAAGGAATATGGTACTTTTGGCTTTTCTTGTCCTCCCTTCCCGTCAACATTAACATTAGGTCCACTTAACAACCAAAAAAAAGTACCTTTTGATTTATTTTTTACTTTTTCTTCTCTACTCTTATTAGAATATTACTTATCCTATTCGGATGTGAATATCCCTAGTTTCATTATTAAATGTCTAAAACTAAATATCTGATCTCTTACATAATAGATATTTACTAAAAAGCTCATTAATTTAAAAAATTTACATCTACTAGCGTGCAATTAATTACGATAATAAGAAAGATAGAGTGGTAATCCTATAAAAATGAAATGCATCCTTTAATTTGTTTGTAAGTTAAAATGAGATATTTATTTCTAAACAAAGGGATTGAAATTTATTTTGATGTATAAAAGAAATTAATTATCAAGCATTTTAGTTTTATTCTTTCTCGGTCCAAAAATGAAATCATATTTTTTGAAATGTTCAAAATTAAATATTCACTTTAATCAAAATAAACATATTTTTTAATTTTAAACTTTCACTAAAAAATTTATCATTTTAATCAATTTATATATTACCTAAGTTGGTGATTTATCTGGTCTCAACTAACTATTCAATAGAAGTGACCATTGACCTTATGCATGAATCAATTAACAAATGTTAGAAAAGTAAGTGTCTTAACTCTTTGGTTACTAAAAGTTCAACTTGTGCCGGGGGAGTTAGATTTAGTTGTTGACTAGTTAGTCTACATATAGTTTACACATTTCTCATGAGGCAATGAAATTTCTCAAGATCTTAAGGGACTTTTTTTTTTTTAATAATATTACTCAAAGTTTAAGCCAACGACGTAACTAAACAATTTTTGAACATGTTTAGCGAGACAAGTCTAAAAGTTTATCTAATAATGTACAGAGGAATATTATAACCCAAAATGTTTCATAATAAAAATTTAATTCTTTTACACTTTTAAGTAAATTACATGATTCATTTACAAAAGTATTCATTTTTCTCAATTAAAATAGATTGATCGTCATATTAAAAATTCATGTTAATAAGTTAAACCATATAAAATGTATAGAGAAATAAAATGAAAATTTAAGAATTCAATAGAAATTATTTAAAGTTAAAAGACATTAATAATGCAACAAGATCAAAGACTAGTTTGTGAAAAAAAAAAGTCCTTAACATAATTTTCGTAACATTGGAGGACGAATATGCAATATGACCCTTAGATCAGGATAAAACGAAAAAATAGAGCAAAAGGGCAAAAGAAAACTAAAAATTGGGGACGTACGGCCCATTAGGACTTTAAGTTACGCAGGGCACGATTCTCTAAAGGTGAACCACCAAAATCACCAGCAAGGGTTTAGATCTAGGGGGTGCAAACTAATAGTATCTAATTCGTTAGCATGATTCAAGTAATAAATTTGGGATCCAGATCATATCATCGAATCTAACCTACTTATTCTTGAATCCTATCCAACAAGCATATTTATCGAATTGGGTATACTTGGCTTTTTTTTTTATTAGATTCTGTTAAAAAATAAAAGAGTAAATAATATTTACTTATAAAAATATAAAAAAAAGTAAAATTTAAATAAGTTAAACAAAACATGAGGTTAAAGATGTTAAAAAGTCAAATTAATATATATTTATTAATCAAATTTAAAATAATCAATCGATACTAATTATTAAATAATAATTATAACACTTATCAAACAATATTTAAATTTTATTAGTCAAATAAAAAAATTAAAGTTAGAATAATAATAAAAACCTATACATTATATGTGTATATAAAAAAATATATATTATATATATATCTAATTAAATTCGAAACTAAATGGTATAAAACTATATATATCATATTCAAACTTATCTAAAAAATAATATTCGGATCCAATTCGAAATCGAATTTGAATATAAAAATTGAAGAACAAGACACACCATAAATGGATTCGATAAGATTTAGAGCTGGATATATCACCCATTTAGAGATTGTACTGAAGAGTCCCACTTGAAGACGTCTCCTCCTCTTCCTTGGCGTGGCTCTCACCATATCAAATGATGCATCTCAATTATGAAGAAAGAGGTCTAGGCATTATTATTGGAGTATATTTTAACTTTAGCATTTGTTTTTCTAGAAAGTTTAATTTAGTTTATTTTGAATATTATATAAATTCATGTGTAAATTTTTAACAATTTTATAAATGAAATATTTAATTTAAGACTATTCAAAATAATAAAAAATATAAATATTTAATTTTGGATGAAAATATAATAAATTAAAATATTTTAAAACTAAGTGATTATTAATAAGGTTTAAAACAAACGAAAAAAAATATATAGTATAAAAAATATTCTTTTTACCTCCTTGTATTTGTACGTATAACAGTTTCCAAAATCATGACATACGAACAGTTAATTTTTAAAAGAATGAAAAAGTGGAAGGAATAAGTTAATAATAATTAAGAAAATTTCAATTAATTTATGAAATGAGACATTCATTTTTGGATAATTTAAAATAGAAACGTGCAAATTCAATTCTGAACAAAAAGAGTTTGATCGATTTTTATGAAAAAACAATTAAATGCTATATTTTAATTAAAGTTTAATCACCAATGTAACCACTAAACTTGTAAAATTTTTTTTCCAATTTGAGCATCAAACTTATAAATTCATCAATTTAACTATTAAACTTTACAAATTTAAACACTTAAATCCTTATATGGTGATCCAACCAAACATAAATGGGAAGTAATATCACCTTCCGACGAGTATGACACATGGCATTGCCACGTCATAAGAAATGCCAGATCATCATGTGAAATATTCCCTTTTTATTAAAAATAATAAGAAAAACTCAAATGTCTTCCAGTTGATTAGATGAATTATTGG
>JAOXNR010000058.1:0-11618 GCA_028571225.1 Parsonsia alboflavescens | reverse complement strand
TTTTTATTGAAATTTTGTTTTTAAAAAATAAAATTTGATGTTGGTAGTTAACTTTGACCGTTAGAGATTTTACTGTGCACTTTGTATGGAGTGTACTAGTGCACCCTATAACATTACCTATATATATACCACTGGAAAATTCAGTGAACGACCTCTTGACCAAATTATCATGGATAAATTTAATACTACAATATTCAATTGGTAAAATATAGGCATTTGCTAAATCCAAGTTTTTGACCCAACTAAATTCATTTTTTTGCTGAGTGAGAAATCAAAATTTAGTTTAATAAGATTTCAGTTCATACTTGTTTGTGACCAATTAAATATTGTAGCACTAAATTTTCCACTATTAAATAGTTGTTAACTTGATATTTTTCAAAAGAACGGTTATAAGGATCAAGTTATTTAATAATAATTTGTTTGAGGACAAATCTAATTAAAAAAAAAAAAAGGATCAATGCACAAAACATGTTTAAATGTCCAATTACTCTTCTCATATAGTTTTTTCACTCACAATCCCACCAAGGAACACACACGGTGCTGAACAATATCTTACCCATATTACCCGACAATCCAATCAGATGTAATGCAAAAAGAAGTATATGAATATAAGAATGAAGACTTGGTTGGTTCCTGCTATCGAAGGAGGATCCAAGCTTTTATCACCAGACAAAGCAGTGGTAGAATCCAATTATGTGTAAGAATGTTACTATATTTTGTATACGAATGTTATTGTTATTGTCATCAAAGAATCAATATTTCCTGTTCTATTCTTCTAAGTATTGTTTTTTGAGTGTATGGATAATAATCCTATTAAGATTAGATTTGCATACTAATACTAACTTAAAATTAAATAATAGTAAAATATTACTCAACAAGATTCAATGTGAATAGAATTAATAATTGATGGGAGAAATGGGTACGACCCGGACAAAGTCAGCCCAAATGGGCTCAAGGTCCCGACCCTCAATACCTGAAAGTAAGACTCAAGAAGTCAACGAGGAAAGGTGGGCAACGATCTACTACCACCGACCTCCCAGGTCACTGACCTCCAAAAATGAGCTCAGGAGAGGTCTTACTAGGCCACGACCTTCGACTTGGTAAACACCAATCCATCTCATACATCTTTCATGCCACGACCAATTGTGCGTGACTTCTAACATCTCCCATGAGGCCAAGGTCACTCGTCATGACTCCCAGAAGATATAATCGAGACTCTTGACGTTCACGGGTTGGTCGTGAAGTTGACCCATAGGTTGGTTAGCGAGCTCGTAGCCCTCGGCTAAAGATGTGAATGGCAAGATATCCTAATCGAGGGAAATTCCAAGATTCTAGGTACAATTGGTCGGATAAGATATGATCCCACAGTTATCCTAATTGTCTACTGTCACGTAATACAAAGAGCCCTAATCAAATAGGTAACTAACTTCTTCTTAATATGTAATAAAAAAAAAATCAGTCCACCGACAAGGATAATTTTTTGGAGATAATTACATTAGATTACTCTCTCAGAATATTGATTTAGGCATTGGAGCTCTACCACGGGTGACAGCCCATTCCGGTGACCTACTTCTTATCTTTTCAGGTTGTTGTCATTGACATCATTACAGTTTTTGGGTGACTCGGGGGCTACTCTTGAGCTCCATCACTTTTGGCGTCATTTGTGGGAAGAAACACATAAAAAGCCTAGCTTTCTTCCCCACATCAAAAAATAAATAAGCTTGATGACTCAAGCACAACCGACGTCGGGGCAAACCACCTGGCAGGACGCGATTATGCACTGGAGAAACAGTGCCTGAAGGCCTACTCCTCGTGGAAAGCACTAGCAATAATCTAGAGCCAGCTACCCAACAGGAACAACCAAGGCCATCACGGTTTGGACCATCTCGGAGGGCCCAGTGAATCCTAATTCTGTGCAAGAGAGGAATGAGCAGAGGCATCCTAACTAAACTGCCAAAGGCAATAATTCCCGACCACAAAGATCTGGGAGGAGTCAGGTATAGGTGCTAGCAAACCTTCTGGAACTAATGGTGGCAGCTTTAGAGGGAATCTCAAGCAAGCAAGACTATATGTCCACAGGACGTACTCCTTTAAATTCCTAAAGAGATCCATAGCCACCTCGGGATCAGGCTGAACATAAATAGCCAGATCAGCTTTTACCTTCAGAAGCAAGGAATGACCCCTAGTCTGATAAGGATCTCCAGGTAATAGGTTGAGCACAGGAGAGGTCACAGGGGGTTCCTGCCTATGACCGACCTCAGAGAAACCCTAAACAATGGAAGGGGTTATGACCTACGAAATAGGCTCGCTAGACAGGATGCCAGTTTTGATGAACAGGGGAGCTCATTGCAAACTCCTCTTGGAGAAAGGATATCCCCTCGACGAAGCTTGATCAAAAGGACAAGCAACGACGCTTGAGGGGTAGCCCCCAATTCACTGAGGAGAGCAACTCCCCCAGCCAATCAGGAAAGAAATGAAGATCAAGAGATACAAAGCAATATGAACCTTTCAGAGCCCTCTTTATTTGTCCATAGTATCCGGACTACTTGAATGTCGCCAGTTAAAGCCCCATAAGTGGAGGCAAAATATGATGGCACGGAGGAACCACTACAACACAGATGAATAAGTGTCCAATATGGAGATGTTCAAATACCTTGACCACATCAAACGCAGAGCCTTTTGGTTAACACTAACCAAGAAGGTCCAGTCCTGGTTTAAAGGCATCCCAGAAACAAGTATCTCAAGCTGGACACAGCTCAAAGAGCTATTTCTGAAAAATTTTTAGAGCAACAATGGATGTGAGAAAGACATCAATGACCTTTCAACATCAAAAAGAAGTTTGGAGAGAGCACAAGAAGCTACTATAGTCACTTCAATGATGAGATAGCAAAAATCGAGCAAAAGAATGATGCAATCTACATCACTACCTTCAAGAAAGGATTGCAAAGGGGTACATAGCCCTTAGACTGGCAGCGGAGCCAGTAAAAACCATATAGGAGCTGCAGTCACTCCTAGAGAAATTGATAAAAGTTGAAGAGACAACAATCCAGAACAAAATCCTTAGTTTTACCTCAGCCACAGAAAAAGTCAGCAAGGGGCTCCTACAAAGCCCTCAAACGTCACAAAGGGAAATGAAGGACCCCCACACGAAGGGGGACCTTAGACAAGAAAAGAAAGACCCCTCCCAGACCTCGTGACCACCCCCTTCAAGACCTCATGAGCTAAAATCTTGGTGGTCATGGAAAAGAAAGGTCTCTAGAAACCACCAATACCTCTTAAAACTCATCAGGCAAAGAGAGACCCGGCCAAATTCTGCCACTATCACAAAGACCATGGCCATATCACAAAGGATTGTGCTAATCTCAAACGCGAGTTCGAAAGGTTGGTGAAGGAAGGTCACCTACAAGAGTTCTTGGCTAGGAATGCATTCCCTTGTAATCTAAATCCAGCGACCCCGCACAATCGGCGACCTCTAGTCCGCGAGATAAAAGCCATCGAGAGGAGGTCAAAACGAGCTCAAGGGGAAGACTCAGTACCCCAAACAGTGTCTTTCCAGATTTTAGATTTCTTGGTGCTTAAGATACCGGTAGACACCGGGAGTGTTGTAAATATCCTGTACCGGAAAGCATTTGATTAGATTGTTATACAAAGGAGCTTGCTGAAAAGGTCGGACATTACCTTGACCAATTTTAACAGCAGCACAAAATACACAGATGGAATCTTGTGAGTCCCGACCAAAGTCCGCATTATGGACAGGCAGGTCACCGAGGTCACGGATTGGACGGTGGTCTATGCCCTCAGAACCTACAATGCAATCCTGGGTAGAAGGGGAGTCATGGACCTGAGAGCAGAAATTTCTTTGCCAAACTATAGCATGAAGATCCAGGTTGGAGATACCTAAATTGTTCAAGAAAGGGATAGATAGTTCGCTGCGGAATGTAACTTCGCTGAAGGTAATGGGGAGAGCTTGGCGGAACTCAAGCAGGAAGACTACAACAACCTCCCTAAAAAGAATGATGATTTCTGAATTTAAGCAACCAGTACAGGAGAAAAGGTGTTCCTCAACCCAAAATTCCCAGAGAAAGGGACAAAAATAGAAGAGCTATGACCTCCTAAAATTAAAGGGAACCTTGTGGCTTGAAGGTCTTTGCCTGGCAAACCTAGCTCCCTCTAGGGGGTAGATCAAAAGATTACGAAACACAGGGTCAGACTCAAGCCAGGGGTCAAGCCAGTGAAGCAAAAAAAGGGGACCTTTTCCCCCAAGCGAAACGAAGTCATAGCTTGGGAAGTTCAAGCTTTTCTCGGTGCAGGAATCCTAAAAAAGGTGGTATACCCGAAATGGTTGGCTAACCTAGTGGTTGTACCAAAGAAAGAATGGACATGGAGAATGTGTGTGGATTTTACCATGCTAAACAAATACTACCGAAAAGACTCCTACCCACTCCCAAGCTTCAATCAAATGGACTCAACAACCAGATATCAGTGGTTGTGCTTTCGGATGCATATAAGAGGTACCACCAAATCCCAATGGCAATAGAAGACATGGAAAAGACCTTGTTCAACACAAAGGTGGGGACCTATTTCTATACCAAAATGCCATTTGGCCTAAATAATGCATTGCCAGAATTCTAGCAAGCTATGCACAAGGTTTTCAAAAACCAGCTTGGGAGGAATATTTAGGTTTACGTGGATGACTTTGTAATCAAGTCCAAGACCTCTGAAGATTTCATTGAAGATATTAGGGCGACTTTCCAGACTCTGAAAGCTGCCTACATGAAGCTCAACCCCGAAAAATGCACATTTGGAGTTTCAGCGGGTAAATTCCTGAGCTTCATGATATTGAAGCCACACATTGATGCCAATCCGGACAAAATTAAAGCATTGTTAGACATAGAACCCCCTCGAAATATCAAAGAGGTCCAAAGTCGAATGGGAAAGATGGCAGCATGGGGGTGCCTTATCAGCAAAATGACAAATAAAGGAGAAAAATTCTATGATGTCATAAAAAAGCCAAAGGACTTGCAGTGGACTAAAGATTTTTAAACAGCTTTTGTCAACTTGTTTCTCCGTGGTCAGGGGAAGAAATTTTAATGTACCAAACTGCGATAGAGAAAACAGTTAGCTTAGTGCTATTGAGGGAGTGAGAATCCCTTACTCTGTGAAGTACGACTTCCCAACCTCGAACAATGAATCCGAATTGGAAACTATTTTAGCAGGTTTAAGACTCATAAGAGCTCTGAAAGTGCAAAACTTGCACATCAAAACTATTTCACAAGTTATAGACAGCCAGGTTGCTAGAGAATACGAAGCTAGAGAGGACAACCTGATCAAGTATCTCAAAATAGTAAGCTATATAGCATCCAAACTTTAGCATTTCCTCATTGAGCAAATACCAAGAGAGCAAAATACAGAAGCAGACGCATTATCTAAAGTCTACCAAGAGATAGTTGGTACAAAAGCAGAGCTATTGGTGGAACAATTAGGAGCAAAAACTGTTTCCAACAAAATATTAAGAACAGGATACTACTGGCCTTCAATGGTTTTAGACATTGAGAAAGCCATACAAAAATGCGCGAGCTGTCAACTACATGGAAACAAATCATATAGACCACCAACAAGGTAAGAATCCATTAACGCATCAATACCTTTTGATATATGGGGTATTGACATTCTAGGACCTTTCCTGAAAGGAATGGGGTTTGTTCAATTCCTAATTGTTACTGTAGAATACTTCACCAGATGGATTGAAGCTGAACCAATAGCAACAATCTCATTGCCGAAAGTTCAGTTTTTTGTGTGGAGGAACATTGTATGCAAATTGGAATCCCCTGAGCTATCATTTCAGATAATGGATGACAATTTGTTGATGACTCGTTCATAACTTTCTGCAAAAATTTGAACATTGAGTAGAGATTGACCTCTGTAGCTCATAGCTAATGGACTGGATGAAGTCACAAACATAACTATTCTGGAAGGGCTTAAGAAAAGGTTCACCGAACTTGAGAAGAAAGGTAACAAACCTTCTTGGCCAGATGAAATTCCAGGCATTTTGATTGCATACAAAACCACATCTAGGAAAATGACTGGAGAAATACCATTCAATCTATGCTTTGGTGCAGAGGCAATGATGCCAGTCAAGGTTAGAATGAAGTATCTAAGACTGACCGAATAAGGGGAGAGAAGATCAGACCTCAGCCTCCTTGAAGAGGTCAGAAACAAAGCAACGGAGGCTAATAGAATGTACAAAAGGCAAATTGCAAATTTTTTCAACATAAGATTAAAAGAAAGTCATTTAACAATTGGAGAAATGGTCCTCGAAAGGTCAAATGTTGGGAAACAAGGACAACTAACCAAGCTACAAGAAAGCTGTTAAGGACCTTATATAATCGAAAAAGGTCACAAAGGAGGGAGCAATAATCTCGCTGATCTCGAAGGAAGTCAACTCTTGAGACCTTGGAACATTTGCCATCTAAAGAAATTCTATGCCTAAGGCTTCTAAAGGAAAAAAAAAAAAAAACCTCTCAGACCTTGTAGACTTGTTATATAGATCGAAAAAATATTTGAAAGAACCTCGCTGAACAGCGAGATCACCTCAATGACTTATTCAACTTAGTTTGAGCAAGGCATGAATAAAAGATAAGTTTTCTTTTCAGAGCTTATTAATATATTACTTAGCATTATTTGCCTTATGTTTCAAAGTTATACTCGAAGTATTAAAGCAAAGACAGGGAACTAGGGGAAGAAATCAAGTTGATATAGAAGAAAAAGAGGCCACAAACAGACCTTTGGGAAAATATTCAGTACAATGCACAAACATAAGGGGTTGAGTATTCAAAATTGCGAAGAAGAAAGACTGTAAAAAAACCCTATTCTATTACAAAAATGAGGTCTTCTTCTTCTTCACCACCTTCTGGAGTCTTCAGCTACCTTCTTCATTGGCAATGGATAAAGGGCTCGTTATCATCATGATCATCATCCTCGGGATCTTCTGCAGTTGTTTCTGTAAAGGTTGAGTACCTTCTCCAAAATGAGTATGCAGGAGATGAGAAAAATACTGAGTAATCAAATCTCCACGGCTAGATATGGTCATACCTTCAAGGAGTACATAGGCCTAGGGGGGAACATCCAAGACCTCCCTTTCCACAACCTCGACCTCGGCAGCTGGTTCCATGACCTCTTTCCCATTCCTAGAGAGGCCTTCATTAGCTTGGCCTTCCTTGGCTAGGACCTTTGCAGCGGAGACCTCTTTATGCAAAGTCAGGTTCAAGTTCCCTTGCTCCCATGGGAGAGGAGAGACCAATTCCGGATGGTAAATCTGAGTGTCAAACTCAGAGTCAGTCTGTATTCCTGGGGTTGAGCTCCCGGAGCTTGTCCATAGCCTCCACATACAGACCTATCATTTGAGGTCGTAGTAGGGATTCTACATAGTCCCAGAAGGGAGGGGTGCCCTCAAGCTTCTTGAGGGAGAGGTTATCGCCCTTATCACGAAGACCCTAGAGGTCCCCCAGCCTAGCCTCGAGCTCCAAGATATGCTCCTTTTGCTAGTCGCCTAGCTCAAGCAGTTGTTCATTCCTTTTGTCAGCTTCTCCCAAAGCTGCAGACATTGCCTGACTATCAACTCTGGCCTCATCAATCTCCTTCTTGCACTCTTGCAGAAGGTTGAACATCTTATCGGAGGAAGCTTTGGCCTATTCAATAGAGGCTGCAAGCTCACCTTTTTCCTTTTCCACTCGAGCTTTTGCATCCTGAAATTTAGAGATTAGTGAGGCAAATTCTTGGTCATTTTTAGCCATCTCGGCCACTCGAGCTTTTTCTCAACAAGGAATACTTGGTTCTGCAAACAAAAGGAAAAAGAGGTTAGTACCAAATTCAGACTAAAACAAAACCAATTGCAAAAGACTTATTGCAGTATGAAGGGAGGCGGTGTACTTGTCAAGTTCATCGGTCAACTACAGGCATATCTCTTGGTCAATTGACGACGCATACTCCATCAAGAACTATTGGGAGTGTGCCCATTGAAATAGGGAGTCAGAGGACTCCATGGCGAGGTCAATTACCCACCTCGCTGTCTCTTCAGTAGAATGAGTGGCCAGGGAAGCATTCCCCAACCTTTTCAAAGTGGTTGCGACCTCTTTAGCACCGTAGCCCTGGAACTCCAACTTAGACCATGAGGTCACTGGGGCCTTCCAATTCCCAGAAGAGCTCGGGGCAATCCTCTTTGCTAATTGAGAAGAAGGGGAGGAAGAAGAGATTGAAATATTCGTAAGCTTGTTAGAGGCCCTCAACGCAGAGACCTCAGCAACCCATTTCAAAGCGGTCCGAGTCCTCTCAGCTACTATCATCTTTTTTCCCCGAGATTGAGGAATTGGGATTGTGGTCGGAACAACGAAAGTAGTAGTTGCAGAGGTGCCACCAACTCCTCCGACAGAGATCCTAGGAGCAGTAGATTTCAATAGTCAGGAAGTGCTCCACATAGCTGTCAAAAAAAAAAAAAAAAGGGAGGCTGTTAGTGCACAACAACAAATCAGCAAAATAAAAGAAATTAATCAAAGGCAGGAAAGCTCCCAACCAAAAGGGGGAATCCCCATAGCTCTCTTGACTGAGGGGACTTCAAGTTCTGCTGGACCCCCTAGTCCAACAAGGCGAAGGAAAATTTCAAGCCAAATTAGAAGGGCAGACCCGACCATGACATTCGTAGAATTTGCTAAGTCAATTAGGGTGGCCCTATGTTTTAGTTGCTCACTGGATAGGTCAGGGAGCTCATTGAAGAAGGAGCGTTTCAGATTCCAGTCTGGATAAGACTCAGATTTTATTAGGTTGTTTTGAAGATAGGCAAAGAAGAAAAGGTTTTTCCACTCCACCACTGAGGGCTGGAAAGGACCAACTAATTTATATTGGGGATTAAATTGAAGCTACCCTTTGGAGGCACCCTTAGCGACTAAAGATGTCCAACCTAAAGAAACTTCTTAAGAGATCCAAAGAAACTGGAACCCTGAAAAGATGGTCGGTCGTTGTGAAAGCGACCACGAGCCGGATGGAATTGAAGACGAGTTGAGTGAGGGAAAAGCCTGAAATATGCGATGTCCATAAACAGATGATGCAAGAAGGGTAGAAGGATACCTCCCCTGAGGCTGGAAACATAAAGGACTATGCATCCATTACATTGGCTATAAGGACGATTGCCCTCTACCTCGGAGACTAGGTCGCCCTTCTCCAAACCCTCTCCCCACTGATTTCAAAATGTCAGTGAAGTCTAGGGAAGAAGACATGGAGTAAGCTTCTACCTCAGAAAGCTAATAGACTTGGCTCTTGAAAAGGGGGGCTTTGATAGAAAATAGAGGGGAGTAAAAACCCCATTCTCCAAGTCAGTAGGAGAAGGGGAGGGGGCTACCTCTCCTAAGTGGAGAGAAGGGGTATTAGACGTAGAAGACATGGTGGGTGACACAGCAAACATCCCATATTCAAGAAAAAGATAAAATTTTTCAGAAAAAAAAAATGAGGAAAAAAGAGAACTCACTCGGTAAATTCATTGGAGGTGAAGAGTGGAGTTGTCCTAAACTACTGATCTGTTCAAGTAGAGGAAAAGAAGAGTTTAAAGAAGGAGCAGGAAAGATTGCGAGATGAAGGTACTAAAAAACCAAGTTCTTACAAAACTATGGAAGAGTTTAGGTAAATCCAAAATCTTCAAAAGACCCCTAATTTATATGAGATAAGGAGTCCATTAGGCAGCTAGATAGGAGCCGACACGCCAGAAAATGGGGCAACTTTCCAAAACTGAGGAGGCACGCTTCCTCAAAAAATAGCCGTTAAAGAGAAAAACGGTGTCACCCCTCATATGGTCATGACTTTAAGACGGTAATTTAGGCTCCACAACCTCTAGGCTCATTGGGCATCAAGGGGGGTAATGATAGGAGAAACGGGTATGATCGGGACAAAGTCAACTTGAACTAGCATGACCCGAACAAAGTCAGCCCAAATGGGCTCAAGGCCCCAACCCTCGATACCTGAAAGTCAAACTCAAGAGATCAACAAGGAAAGGTGGGCAGTGACCTGCTACCACCGACCTCCAAAGTCACTAACCTCCCAAATGAGCTCAAGAGAGGTCTTACCAGGCCACGACCTTCGACCTGGTAAGCACTAATCTGTCTCATACATCTTCCATACCACGACCAATTGTGCGTGACTCCTACCATCTCCCATAAGCCCACGGTCACTCGGCATAGCCTCCCAGAAGAGATAATCGAGACCCTTAATGTCCATGGGCAGGTCGAGAAGTTGGCCTACAGGTCGGTTGGCGAGCTCGTACCTCTTGGCTAAAGACGTGAATGACAAGATATCCCAACCAAGGGAAACTTCACTATTTGCCTACTATCACATAATAGAACAACCACGTAATAGGAGAGTCTTACTTAAAGAGGTAACTAACTTTTTCTTAATATATAATCAAATGATAATTAGTTTATGGACAAGGACAGTTTTTTGGAGTTAATTACACAAGATTACTCTGTCAGAATGGGGACTTAGGCATTGGAGCTCTTCCCCGGGTGACAACCCACTCCAATGACCTGTTTCTTTTCTTCCCAAGTTGTTGCTGTCATTGACATCATCACGGTTTCGGGGTGACCAGGAGGCTACTCTTGAGCATCAGTAATAAATACTAAACAACGACTTTTATAGTTTAAATAGGAATAATTAGCTTAATTTGATTGGGAAAATAAATTAGGATTACTGTAGAAAACCACAAGTTTTCCTAATTATACAACATTTAATTCCAAATAACTAATGCAACACGGAAATTGGAAAAACAAAAGAAAAAAAAAATCACAATTGTTACCCGATTATAGCCGCTCTGTTAAGCGCGGAGCACATTTCGGGAACATTGATCACCGCTGCACTTCCCATGGGGGAAGATACTCTTGGAAGAGAAGGCGGGGAGTTCAGAAGAGGCCGACGAGTGGTGGAAGCACCGTAACATATCTTCTGAGTCAGAAGCATCACAGTTGAAAGTTCTAATCTAACGATGCTTTCTAATCAATCATCGGAGAGCCATCAATAAGAGATTGTTCGGCACTATGTGGTTCTTGGTGGGATTGTGCGAGAAACTGCTCGCCTTTTTTGAAGAAGAAGAGTAATTGGACATTTAAGCTCATTTTGCGCTTTGATCCCTAATTTTTATTTTTTACTATATTTAGTCTCAAACAAATTACTATTAGATAAATTGATCATTATAATCGTACTTTTGGAAAACACCAAGTTAAAAACTATTTAATAGGGAAAAATTTAGTGCTACAATGTTTAATTGGTCACAAACAAGTATTAATGGAAATCTTGTTGAGCTAAATTTCAATTTCTAACCTAATTAAAAAATGAATTTAGTTGGGTCAAAAACTTGAATTTAGTAAATGCCTATTTTTTACCCATTGAATGGTATAGTATTGAATTTGCTCCTGTCAATTTGGTCAGGAGGATGTTGATTGAACTTTCCACTAGTATATATATGAGTAATGCTATAGAGTGCACTAATGCACTGCATATAAAGTGTACAGTAAAATCTCTAATGATCAAAGTTAACTGTCAACATCAAATTTTATTTTTTAAAAACAAAATTTCAATAAAAA
>JAOXNR010000057.1:0-11619 GCA_028571225.1 Parsonsia alboflavescens | reverse complement strand
CCTTTTAAAGAAACTACCTAAAAGAAAATTAACTTTTTGAAAATAAATTCACTTCGATATGCTCTTTATACTACTATACGTAAAACAAACAACTCATGTGATAACGAAAGTATCACAATTCATATGCTTAAAAATAATTATTCATAATGCTTATAGATCTATAAGTTGTTTTGTATGATGCAGTTTTTTATAGGTGTATATTTGTCCAAAATAGTATTCTCGCGTGTTTGGATCAGTTAATAGACATCTCGATTGTTCTGCTCATAATTGCAACTCATCAAAATTAGAGTATGCAGGAAGAGAGAATTTAACCCACCACCTATTGTTCTCCTCGAGTTATATAACTTATATTCCGAAATGGAATAATTGAGGGTCACCAAATTCTGTTGATTGCATTTTCAAAAAACCTTTCTACTTTTAAAAAGACAAATACATAGAAGCTTCTCCAGGTAACATCATTATACCTTAAAATCATGAAAATTTCAATGGATTTGAATGTCATGATTATTATGTACACTAGATAAAAATACATAGAATCTTCTCAAGGTGACATTATTATATCAAAATCATGAAAATTTCAATGGATTTGAATGTCATCATTATTATATAAACTTAGATAAATGCCCGCGCAATGTGAGGTTATTATAATATTATTTAAATGTTATTTGGTTTAGTAATTTAATTTATTATTTTATTTTATTTTTTGAAATTTTTTATATACACATTAATATATTTTAAGTTGAATAATGCGATTTTTATATAATTTATATATATAATGACAAATTTTTGTTTCGATAATTCTTAGAAATGAATTAAAATGATGATGGTAGAGAAATCCATTCAAATTTTTATTAATGGCTTTTCATGATAGTTGTAAACATTAATAAATTCAAAAGTTTTATATATGATGTTTGATTTCACAAAACAAGATACTTATAAAATAATTATTCAATAAATTTTATAAAGAAGATAAATTTATATTATAGTACTTGATTTCATAAAAAAAGAAGTTTATAAAAGGATTATTCACTAAATTTTATAAAGAAAAATGAAAAGTTTAAAATATTTTTATGTAATATTTAATTTCACAAAATTCTACTGAGATAATTTTAATATGAAAATTTCAAAAGTCATTTAATGTGGTTCTTCCAAATTATGTAAACAACTGATTTGAAAAATTCTAGTGAACTTATGACATTTCTGATAAGATGCTTCTACTTTGATATATTATTCTATTATAATAGATATGGTCAAATAATGCTTTTAGAAATGACCACACAAATAAATTAAGCATATTAGTTTTTGTTAAATGCAAACCCTCAACTACAGTCTCCATTCTTATATTAAAAAACCAAAAATTATAAATAAAAGAAAATGCAAATTATTAAATTAAGTAGATCTCTTTCTTGATTTATTGAAAGTAGATACAGTAAAGAATTAATGCTCCCTCCATTACTACTTATAATTCATTTAAAATAACTTTTTGTCATCACAAAATATATGTTATTATTGTTAATTTATTAGATACTCTCTCCATCACTAAATATAAATTATCAACTATCAATTTTATAAAAATTAAGACAACTTTTTTTTTTTATCTAAAATACCTTCTAATAATCCTTTAAAAATATTTCTTTTGGATATCTAATAAATAGAGATAATATAGAAAAAATATTTTCAAATATCTATTTAACTAATTAGAATAACTTATAATTAATAATAAAAAATTAATTAAAATAATTCATATTTAATAACAAAAAAATATTTTATTAATTTTTTACTATATTATCCATATATCTCTTTCTTTTCCATAATTAATTGTAAATTTTATATTACAAAGATTTTCTTAATTTTTAAGAAAAAACTAAGGATGACTTATGACTTATGAGTATGCTTTTTGATTCAATGGTCAAAATAGAATTAAAAATAGAATCTCCAGGAAATAGTGGGAAAATAACCCAAGTAGTATTACGGGATTCTCTACCTGGCTATCATCTCACATGATCTGCAGATCAACCAAATAACATCTGAATTCCAAAATTGATGAAGTTAAAGAACTGCTTATAACAAAAGCACAGAATAGGAAATCACTGTAAAATTTACATATTATAATATACTAGGATAAAAGATGGCAGTTCAAAATACTAATCCCAGGATTTTTCATATTCATACCACAGAGTACCACTTCACTACTGCTGAAGCATCTTCTCTTCACCATAGCTCTTCTTCTTCCCTCCTATGTATGGATTCCTAGGTTCAAGATTATAACCAAAAAAACCAGATTTTACTACCCCATAATTCAGTTCCCTTCATCGGCCGATTTTAGGTAAATTGTCTCACCCCCATCACCACCACCACTATGACCTCCAGAGCTACCACAGCGTGCTTCGGCAGACATGTCATGTTTCATTCCTCTTCCACCACCTCCCTGCGGCAGCCCCCCCTCCCCGGCTGATACCCGAGAGAAGTCAGGGAATCCTCCTCCGCCTCCTCCGAGGGCTCCTCCTCCTCCACTGCTTCCTGCACCATGAGCCTCACCTTGCAGAATGTGAAGTCCACTGGTTCCTCCAGAGCTCATCCCTAGCTGATTGTGCAACGCCTGCTGTTGTTGAAGTGCAGAATAAGGCTGCTGGCTATACAGCATGTTAGAACGCGCTGCCATAAGCGATTGTGGTGTCATTTGTTGAGACTGTTGGTGCTGCAGGTAATGTGCACCAGGCTGCATTAGCCCACCAGCTTGGTACTATGAAAGACATCAAGCAATTAGATCACATTGAGTCAAGAAAACAAAACATTTCAAGAATTCCAAGATATAAGAATTTGTGAATCACCCCATAAGAGAGAAATTGAAGAAATTGGCCTCTTAAGAGTCCCATCTCATACCTGAGAATGCATGCTTGGTTGAGGTTGTGAATCAGCAATGGCAGCAAGGTACATCAGATTTCTCTGCAGCCTAGCTTGGTTCCTGACCAAAAACAAAATAAGTGGCCTAACAGCAACTTAGAATCACAAAGCTATCTAGCAGGGGAAGTATTCTTTACCCAGTTATCCTATTATCCTATAGGTTTGGCACAAAGATAAAGTTGAAGGGTAGGGAGGTTGAATACAATGCATGTTTCTTCTTTAGCAACATAAAGCAGATAAAGACCTGTTGTTCACTGTACCCATGCCATTCCTAGAAGTGAAATGATAATGACAGAACAGTATTAACCATGGTCTGAATCAATAACCTTCTCAGATTGTTGAACAAAAATGACACTCAGCTTATCTCAAACTACAACTTTATCACCTTCTAGAAGTAAGAACAAAGGACTAAGGAGCTACAGTTGAACTATTTCTTCTTTTTATTAATTCTCTTTTGGTCCTTTAATCAAGCATCTGTATATCAGCTTGTAGGATGAGTCCTTAAAGGCAAACTTTATTCCTTCATTGCTTTATTTTCTTTTCAGTTTCTATAAGGAATAAAGGTATGGCTTTTCATTTCTACCATTAGAACAAGAAAAAACCATACATAGATAATAGCCAACTTCTATAGTTCTCCCATCAAAAAGTACCGTGGCCTACATCCACAGGGTTTCAATCTTTTGTCAACTGAAAGATGAATAATAGCATATTCGATTTGTGAAATAAGGGGATTGATTCAAGATTGAAACCGGCTTCAATTGACCCTCAACAATGATTCCTCGCATTCCCCACCAGACACCCAATGTGGGGGAATAAAAAAGAGAATCAAAAGAAAATATATGCTTTTCCTCTTACTCTGCACATTCGCTCAGTTTCCCTGAGTTCTGGCTCTCCACAATCTTCAAGATCAGTGACTTGTTCTCATCTAGATACTGCAATGTAGT
The DNA here is from genome assembly GCA_028571225.1 of Parsonsia alboflavescens. NCBI lineage: Eukaryota > Viridiplantae > Streptophyta > Magnoliopsida > Gentianales > Apocynaceae > Parsonsia > Parsonsia alboflavescens. The sequence goes on along the minus strand of JAOXNR010000057.1, from coordinate 7,771 downwards.
GGAAAGAGGGAAAATGTAAGAAAAGGGAGAAAATCATTAAAACCCACGAAAGTTATCCAAATTGATGTGAACTTTATAAAGGGCAAAATCCAATACAGCTGAGTACCAACTCAACCACTGCTTTTTAACCAAAGCTCTTAGCTTTTTTTCACTTTCCCGGTCCCGTAAGTCCGACACAAAAGAATATGAGAATAGTTAGTCAAGGCTGGGAAGGTTGCAAAAAGGAGTAATTTTACCCAAGCAATATGCGCACAGAATGTACATCAGAATAAAGGCATAGAAATTCATCCAGTAAGAAAGTGATATTTCCAACGTGAGTTCCAATAAACCACATGGTTTCATTTGTTTCAACCCAGTTCATCTGAAGCCCTCGCCGGGCATCCACATAAAGAGAAACTTAGGCAACGACTTTTACTACAGGATGAAGTGACATATATACAAAAATACATTAATCTTCAGTTCTAGGGAGGCCATAGCGGATGGGTTATAACCCGTCCAAACATTTTCCTGCGAGACCAAACTTTACGAAGTTTTAACTTTGAGAGTCTAAATCAACAATATATGAATAAAACATATAAATAAAACATGAAAGTAGTCAAGTATACACCGATGGAGCATGTATTGAACATTAGGCTCAACCTGTTTTGCCTACTTTAATGCATTACCGTTGGGAAGCTCCAAAATGATGTGCATGCAAGAATTTAAACAAAACAAGATGAACAGGAGACAAATAAAAAGGGAAGGTTGCGGGTTTACTTCTCAGATTCATACCACCTAAATAGACATGAAAAGATAATAACTTTTCATTTGCAAAGCACCTGTTATCAGGGAAGGAACCTCTAAGAAGACAAACATGAGATAACTATTAGCACGATAGAGTTAGGGAATAACATAAGCCAAGATAACAAGCGAAGACTAAAACCATAAAAGAATCAGATAAAGCATTTTTTGCAAACCAAACAAGTAAACCAAGACATGTTAGAAGCATGTGATAGACAACAAATGCCATACAGAACTCGAAATTTCATGCAGCTTGGTGCCAAGGAAGTAGTAGTAGATAGCTAGTATTAAAGAGGATGAAAAAGAACGATCAGAGAACCAGGCAACCAGATCAATAACATCAAGTTGTGCTGAAGAAAGAAATATTTTCACCACCATTACATGTGCTGCAGTATTCTAGAGAAAAAAAAAGTAAATAAAACAGGTAATAGAGAGACGAGAGTCCACAAGTTACATCTCTACCTCTCTACGCCTGCATAAAAGTTCAAGAATATCAACTTATACTAAGAAGAGGACATTATTCAGGTTTCAAGAATGAGACATAGATCCCAATATATTAAAAAAGAAGGAGAAAAAGAAAAGAAAAAACCATAGAGGAAACGCGTAAAATTAAAAATGAGTCTTGCAGCATGAGAGAGTCAGGGCTATTCTGCAGAAGCTATCAAACAACAGAATAGTGATGAATAGAGAATACAATCAAGTAAAAACAAGCAAGAAAGAACTGATACAAAACCCACAAAAAGCATATACCAGGAAAACAGAGAGAGAGGGGGGGCACGGCAAGTGTGGAAGAAAGGCACAGGTGAAAATGGCAGAAAGGCCAAGTGAAAGAGAAAGAAAGAGCAAAAGTGCAAAAAAGCCAGTGAGAGAAAGATGCAGCTACAGACCAAGATGCAGAGAGAGCAGCAGCAGCAGCAGCTCGTTGCAGGAAGAAGAGAAGAAAGCAAAGAAAAGAAGAGAAAACCTGTTGAATGTGATCAGTTGTGACGTTGCTTGGATAGTAGGCTGCCATCATGGGCTGCATCTGCATCAGGTGCTGCTGCATTCCTTTCTTTATACCACCCAACCACACACACAAAAACACACTCACTACTCACTAATTACACGCACACACACTCTTTTTCTCTCTCTATATGTAATTTGTGAGGCAGGAAGCAAGAAGTATCTGTTTCACTGTATGAAGGAGAGAGAGCAGGAGAAATGAATGGCCCCTCTTTTCCTTTCCCTCCTTTGTTGGCTCTTCTTGCATTTTACCTGTTCACAACCTTCACTTGAGTTGCACAGTCACACACTCCTTAAGTCTTTTAACGCTGAAATGGGACACGAGACAGTAATAAAGGGGCAGCAGATTGTACTGCAATATCTGTGATATGTAGGTACTATCACGGTGTGAAAAAGAGAGAAAAAGAATCTACAAATTTTTTTTTTTAAAAAAAAAAACTCTTTAATAAAATGGAAAGAAATCCCAAGAATATCATTTTAAAAAGTTATCACCAGTTCACTTTGCTGCTATTTAAAATTCCAAACACTTTAAAATGGTAATTTATCGGTGTATTTTAAAAAGTGAACCCATAATTTTAGTTTAATATTTAAACAAGTCCTGCAAAGTGCATATTAATCATTTATAATTTTATTTAGTGCAGTTTTTACACTATCATTCGTTTGGATTTGGTAATCATGTATCCCAAAAATTGATATATATATATATATATATATTCATGATTAATTAATTTTTTAAATTTTATTCTCATTAAATGTTTAAACTAGTTGGAAAGAAATAAAAAGAGAATTATTTTAAGAAAAATTATAAATATTTAGAACTTGACCAACTATATATATTATGAACTTTTTTTTTTTCTTCTTATCATTCAATTTTATTATTGACATAAAGTATGATAGTAGAGAAAATATCATACTTGATAGAATCTAAGTAAAATAGAGGGGAAAATAATATATATATATATATATGTATATAGATATTATTTATATGTGTGTAAAGTAATGTTATATAATACACAGATGCATTCATAATTCATACAATTAACCGAGTAAACTCTACATGATTATATTATATATATTTATAATTTTATCTATATATAAATTGTCATCTAAACACTTATTCTATAAATATATAGTTAGAGATTTCCAATTCCATATTAGCCCTCAAAGAATTTCTTCAATAAGATAAATAGTCAAGAAGCATCAATAAAAACCCATCCTTTTTTTTTCCTTTTCTTTTTTAATTATTCTTTATTTGCAGTTTTCAAATCAGTTCGATTATTCAGCTAAAAGCTATAATTCATAAAAATTAAAATATATTAAAAGAGCAAGTCGAACTCATAATTTACGTTATGCATGTCTTACTTTCAAGACAAGCTCTTGGATGTCAAGAGGTGTCAATAGAACCCATCTTAATTGTTATTTACATGTTTAAATTAAAAGAATGAAAGAATTAAATTTGGTCTGGGAATTTTTGGGGAGTGGATTAATAGTAGTGAGTAAATAAAAGGGCATAGGCTAAAAATAGAATAAAGAATTGAGTAATATAGGAGGTTCGGTTTGGGAAGGGTTTTTCTTCTCCCGAGTACATAAAAAGTAGGTCACGTGATGAGATGATGATAGAAAAGTGAATCTACTGTTGTACACATTTAACCATGCAAGACAGACAATGCCTGTTGGTCTTTGGGCCACGCTCCGTCCCAGCCCCGATTGGTCACTTGCTTAGGTGATGACGTCAATTTCATTCTTTCTTTTGGCTTCCTGATAAAAAATCATTTCTTTGGGATATTCGAGGACCTTCCACGCGTTTCTTATTCTCTGTTCAACTACGCTCTCCTACTGTTCATGGTGACTGGACAACACTCGCCAAAATTTTCTTCTTGGTGATTTCAGTGGGTCACGAAGTTCGACGCCATGCTAAGGCCTCGTTTGCTTAGGGAGACGTGATAAACGTTTGCATAAAATCATACGCCTATAGTACTGCTATATTCTTTTTCCTTTTATTCCTTGGTAATTTAAAAATTTTGAATTCAAAATTGAGTTCAAGCTTGATCCGAAATAAAAATCAAATATAATAATAAATTATGTATAATACTTTTTTTTTACAAAAATTATCACCATATATTAAATTTCCGAAAAAAGAAAAGAGGTAAGTTTATTAGAATTATAAATTCTCCACAGACTATATATATTATATGATAATAAAGGTAATATTATGATCAGAAGAAAAGAAAAAAATCCATCAGTATTCAACTGCACATTAAAAAAAAATTTATCTCTAAAATATTTTACCAAGTAATAAGTGACGTTTTATCCACAACTCTGAGACAATGATAATGGTGATGAAATTTAGAGGAATTTATTTCACAATGATGGAGATTAAAGGTGTAAATGGAAGAAGATAATAGTAAATGATTAGAGTTTGATAAAAGTTAAAATTTGATTTGAAGAGATTGAGCTCAAACTCGCATCTAAATTAATCTTGAAAGTTAAATGAGGTAAATCAAGCACAGTTCATGTGTATTCGTATTCATAAAATTCAAATATTTACATGAATTTATATATAATATTTTATTTATTTATATTACAATATAATTTTATATATTGATAATTATTACATTCCATTTATGACTTTTAAATTGTGTTGCTTTTATATTGTAATGGGTTCGGGACTCAAGGTAATTGAATCAATGAATGGTAATAATATTTGGAATCTCATGTCTCTTAACACCTAGTATGGGAGGAGAGAAATAGAAAGAAAATAAGAGGAGTGCAAGGATGGATGTGGTCCTTTGGAACATCTCAATAAGTAGAGTAGCAAGTGTACAATCCATATGTTTTAAATTTAAATCTAATTGAAATCTTAATAGATTAGTAGAATGTCGAGGTACATATAAATTGGTTTAAACACGCTAAAAAAAGGGAGGATGAATATGAAGTTTGTTTTGTTAGGAGTTTATATTAGAAAGAAAGGAAAAGAGGGATGCGAAGATGGGGATCTCTCATGAGAAAAAAATAGCATCATTCTAAAAGTGGAATGATTTGGAAATAAATGAAGAGATCCTTATAATTCAAAGTATGAAATACCTATTTTATTCTCATAATATTTGTATATATTATTAACTTTTAAATAAGAAGGATTATTTTAATAAAATTACAATATTCTCTTGTCTTGTTCCCTACTTCCAAATGAAAAATTGTATTTTTTGTCTATCAACTATTTATAAATTATTATTTTGAAGTTTTTGATTCCTATACATTTTTTTTGGGACCCAACCAGTCCTTTTGACATGAAATTGAGTTTTATGAATTTTTTTTTCTCTCATAAAAAAAGGACATTTTTATCAACTCTTAATATAACTTATTTTATCCACATATAACTCATCATATTTTTTGTTCTATGGGTTATTAGAATGGAGCTATGAGAATATTTTTATCCGATTTGAATAAAAAATGGGTGATTTATAAGTGTGGATAAATGAATAGATTACAATGGGTGAAATGAGTTTTATTATGAATTGACAAAAATACTCTTTTTTGGTGAGAGAAAAAAACTCAATTTCAAATAAAAAATGCCAATTGCAGTAAAAAAATATGTTGAAGGATTAAAAATTTTAAAATAAAAATTTATGAATGAAAATAATAATCTATAAATAGTTGATGAATAAAAAGTATCATTATTCTTTAATTAAAAGATTACATTGTCAATTTTTTTAATAAATTTTTTTCTAATTTAAAAAATGAAAAGTGAGACTTTTTTTTAATGAAATTTGCATCAGTTTACACGTAACTTAATATTTCATGTTAACTTAATATTTTATTTTTCAATTCATCCAGTGAGATATATTAGAAAAGAGAAAGACGAAGGATAAGACATCCATTTAATGGTCATGTATATCTCTCTCTATACGGATGAAAAGTATAAAAAAGAGTGCAAGATGCAGATGTTGACTGAAGAAGGACGGGGTTCTATGATATGGATGAGAGGGACTGCCCTGCCAAAATACTTGTTCGTTATATGCACACACACAAAAAGCTCTCTCTCTCATGATCGATCATGAGAGAGATTACAAAGTATATATATATATATAGAGAGAGAGAGAGAGTAGTGCAACTACACTACACAACAAGAAGATTTATAATCGCATGTGAGTCCATTCAGTACTCTTTTGGCTTTTTGTATCGAATATGGCTCATCTCTATCCCTATCAACGATCCCCTCCCTACATACACTTCCAAATACAAATACAAATACAAAAGAAAGCCCCTCTCGTCGGTCCTCCTTCTGCTCCCATGAACCCCATTTCCCTACCCTTTCCCGAACGCTTCTCTCAAAACTGTTCTTTTCTTCAGCCATTGTCACCGAAAAAGCAAACCACACGTACAGATACCCAAGGCCCCCCAAGCCTCTACTCCCGGCCACCACCACCACAGATATAGAGGACTCTAGAGCTATAAGGCTATATAGTACTTTTCTTTCCTCTCTATACACTTCTGAGTACTGACTGATGTGATTCAGTTGGTCAAATGGGGGTGGGTAGTCAAAGTTCATATAAACATGACCTTGCTGGAAATTGCTTGGTATTTGCTCCACCCTTTCTTTTCAGAATCTTACGACATTTTGTTTGGTTCCCCTGAATTTTGCAATATTTGCCACAACGCCAGGGTGGCGCCACCACTGGTACTGCCCTGCGCGGTGGTGGGTCGACAAATTTTCTTTCTTATATTCGATTCAAGTCAAGGGTCTCAGAAGTAAGTGAGATGCTTCTTCAGTAGTACTACTGGACTGGTTTTTGGCATGCAGCTGGCGGGGTCTCTGCTATTCTATGTTTTTCCCTATATTCCCCTTCCCTATAGCTCTAATATATATATGCTCTCTTTTGGCCCTTATTCTTGGCAATAATTTAGGATACCCACGTCAAAAAAAAAAAAAATAACACCAAGAAGTACTACAGTTGTAATCCTTAAACCCTACTGGCTAGTTATTTTTTAAAAATATATTTAAATTTAATCTTTTCTTTCTCTTATTTGCATGTACTTTCCAAAAATTTAAGAAGCATTGGGATTTAATTTTTTCCTTGGCCCCCAACTTAAAGGGAATATTGAAATTAATGTCGAATATTTTGTTCAATAATGCTGGTGGTGACGATGGGGTCCAAAATAGGGAGCATGAGAGTTCTCATAGAAGTGGGTGCCAAAAATTAAAGGAAAAAAGAAAATGAGAAATTAATAACCAGTTTGAGTTTGAGAGAAGAATTCAAATCAAATTGACAACTACTGCTTCTGCTAGAAGGCCTCAAGAGTAGGTTCCATGATTACAAACTTGACCTCACGTGATCCTGCACCTCCTTAAAAAAATAAAAAATAAAAAAATCGAAATCCACGTGGTCCTATTCCTATAAACTAATTCTTACCCTACTTTCTATTTTCATGTATACTAGGCAAGGCAAGCCACTTTGTTCCGGCCTTGTAATTTGCAGTCATATGTACTATGTATTTTTCACCCCATGGGATCCTCGGCATAGGTAAATTAAATTAGTCATTTTGTAAGAATTTATTTAAAATCACAATATTCACAAATATCTCATTTTGTGACGGGACTTTTTATTATACTCGCAAACCAAATCGGAAAGTAAAATATTATTTATCTACATTATATATTAAATTAAAATCATTTTTCCAATTATTTATATTCTGACACAAAAAAAAAAAAACTCACCGTGGGCGGTGCTTGGTCTTAGCAACACCTATGACGCAAGTACCGGCGCTAATGGGATTGAGGCTTTTGGTTGTCAATCTAGACACTCATGACTCATCATATAATGTATGGACCAAAATTTTTACGCATGCATTTTTTTTTTTTTTAATGGCGTTCGGATCAAATCAAATTCATGACTTGATTTTGAGTTCGAATTAATTTTTATCCTCCTCAATTTTTTCATTAGAATGTGTAATTTATCAAATTAAATTCACGATTTAAATTATATAAATC
>JAOXNR010000055.1:0-11621 GCA_028571225.1 Parsonsia alboflavescens | reverse complement strand
GGACTTTTGTGCCCATCGACCGTTCAAAGTTAGGGTTGGTAAGTCCTGTGCCTCGTAAGGGATTTATAGTACTGTAACATCGAAATTGTCTTTTTAAGAAAAAATAAAAGGCAAAGATAGATGAGTTGACGGACATCAAGGATCAATCAAATCAATAATGGAATCATTAAGGATGGCATTTATGTAGGAGTTCGATGAAAAGAAAATTCATAGAAAACAATGTGTTTATAAAAACCTTCATTTGAAGTTTGGGAGATTATGGAAGTTTTCAAGTCAAGACTTTGATAAGAATGACACAAAATGGAGACGTGAAAATTAATTACAAAGACTTGTATTTCAAATAAGAGAATGGAAGAAAAATTTGCTTGATTTTGAAGTCATCTACAAGGATATTAAATTTGATGAAGAACAAGCAAAAGGAGGAGTACAACTTTTTGATAATTCAAGACTTTGAAAATGATGTTGAGGAGAGTTCAAATGAAGAACAAGCCCTTGGGGAGCCTTGTAAATCATGTGGGAAGGCTTAGGAATGATTTTGTATCGATGGAACAAGTTTGGGTGCGGAGAAAAACGAGTTTGGTTCGAAGAAAGCTCGAAAGCGAGCCAAATGGCACGGCAGAGCTCGGCACTATAGTAGTAGAGCTCGACCATCCGATGCCGGACAAATTTCTTCTGGTAGTCATCTAGTGCCATGCCTAGCACCGAATGCCCCCTACTCCTCACACCCAATCCGATCTTTGTGATTCTTATTGATTTTTCTTCATTCCTTTTGATCATTTAACTTATTTTAAGAGGGTTTTAAGGTTCTTTGACCAATGTAAGACATAGATTAGGGTTTCTTACATCGTAGACTATAAATAGTCTCTTTGTCATAGTTAAACCACCAACTTTTTTTCTACAAACACAATTACAATGAGTGACTTTTCTTTCTTAAACTTGATCTTTGAGTGGGTTTGTCCAAAAACTTTTCTAGGGTTCTTAAAATACTTCAAAAGGGCTTTTCAATTACTCGGCTTTGAGATTGAAATTGTCTACCAAATCAATTAGGTTGATTGATTGTTAGTATTAACAAGAAGTTAATCTAATTTCTAAGCTTGAACAATTTGATGAGTCTTGGAAATTTGAGTCAATTTTTTATGGATCAAGAGTTGGGCCTTTGATAACGGGAAACGTCAACTCAAGATCACATCACGAGTAAAAAGACAATGAAAAGACCACTTAAAATATTGAAAGAATATTTAGATCTAGGCATACAGCTTTCCGTGACATTTCCTGGCCTCCAATATAAAGTTTTTATATAACAATCAAGCATAATAAACTAGTTGAATTTCAAGTTGATTAATGTTGCGAGGGAGTAACTAGGCATCTTGAAAGTGGATGAATTTGTGGGACTCCTCATTTCATGACATGAGAGAATATGGCTAAATGGAAAGGGATAAATTTTGTTCTAAATCTTAACAGCTTGTTTGGATGGATGAGTTTGGAGAGAAGAGAAGAGGTATGGGGAGAAGAGGGGATTGAGCACTTTGTTTAGGAGAATTTTTAGAGCAGAAGAGAAGAGAAGAGAAGAGAAAGGGAGAGATTGAGGATCTGCTCTAGGGAGGATTGAGCATCCGTTTGAATTTGGAAAGAAGAAGACTTGTTGGGCAAAGCTTGTCTTGAGGTGAAATTGCTATTTTATCCATTCATATTTCTCTTATTTCCGACTTTATCCTTCACCCAAAGGCTTCCCCAATGAGTTTTATAGATCGGGATATTTTTGTAAAAACAAATTTATAAGTAATCCATCTTTTTTCTCTTATTTCCGACTTTATCTTTCACCTAAAGGCTTCCCCAATGAGTTTTATAGATCGGGATATTTTTGTAAAAAACAATTTTAAAAGTAATCCATCTTTTCATTTCTTTCCAAACTCCCAAACAAAAAAAGGAATTTCTCTTTTTGTCTCTCCTAAAACTCCCAAACAACATTAAACACAATTTCTCTTTCTCTTCTCTTCTCTTTTCTTCTTTCCTAACTTACACTTTCTCTTCTTTTTTCTCCCCCTTAAAACTATCAAACTAGGTGTAAATCAATATTGCTCATGAAAATGTAACCAAATGCTAAAATGGGTATGTGTTGATATTTTGAGCCTATATAGGGAAAACATAAAGGGTTTAGGACACTTTAAAGAATCGATGTGGGAATTTGTCTTATTGTCTTAAATTTAAATAATGACGAGTATGCAATTTCAAAAATTCTTTCATGAGATAAAGAGATTTTAGATACTTACTTGACATGAATCCACAGTACTAACATAAGAGGATAAGTTTGAATTATTAAAATGATTAAGAAATCATATTAACATGTTAAAAATAAAGTCATCACATGCCCATTCAAAAAACAAATAAAAATAATAATTCAAAAAAAATTAAAGTTTGAATAATTTGCATCCACGGGATGTAGCTAAATGGTTTGGAGGTAAAACTTAAAAAACGACAGAAAGAGAAAATATGTGAAAAGAACGTTAAGTGGAAAATAAGATATGTATTGATATGTTCTTAGAGATACATCAACTTCTATTAATAAAGTCCTTCCACTTCCACAATTATCTCTAAAACTCTAACTAGCCCCATAAATCTCTCTCAACATTATTCACATTCCTATACTCGACTATTCAAGTTATTAAAGAAATAAACAGTATTTTAAAAAAAACCAAAATAATTCGAAATAATGATCAAGTGCACTAATTTTGACACTTCCCTTTAGTGCAACTTCACGATTCTCGGAGCTCTGATCATTTGTACGAACATTCACTAACTCAACCTCTCCAATAAGAACTTTCTCGAGAATGAAGTGATGATGCACCTCTATGTGTTTGATTTTGGCATGGAAGATGGGATTTGACACAAGTTTGATGGAGCTTTCATTATCACACTTAACTTGCACAGCATAATCAACTTCACATAATATGTCTTTGATCAACCTCTTAAACCAAATGCACTCTTGTGTTGCCACAAATTCCCTTTTCAGTGTTGGACAAGACAAAAATATCCTATTTCTTGTTGCACCAAGAGACTATTGCTGATCCTGTGTTAAAGCAATATCATAAAATTGAATAACAATCATTTATATCTCTGGCATAATCTACATCAATGAATCCTCTTATTGCAAAGCTATTACACTTCTTGTACAGTAGACCATGCCCAAGAGTTCATTTCACATAACCCAGAATTCTTTTTGCAGCTTCCAAGTGAGGTCTTCTTGGATCCTGCATAAATTGTGAAACAACACCAACAGCGTATGAAATTTCTAGTCTTGTGATGGTCTAATAAATCAATCTTCCAACAAGTTGTTTGAACTTTCTCTCATCTTTCAGTGGTTGCCTTGATCTTGCTTTATCTTCAAGCTTGGTTTCCATTGGAGTATAGTTCTCTTTTGACTCCCCCATAGTGAAACACTGCAAGAGACTCTTGGCATATGCTTTTTGAGAAACAAAATAATGTTAGTCTAATTTTTCAACTTCAAGACCAAGAGAGCATCCTATCTCCCCCAAATTTTTCATATCAAAACGAACAGACAAGTCATCTCTTAAATTAGATATCTCTGATTCATTTTCTCAATTATTATCTTGTCATTAACATATAGTAATACCACAACATGAACATTTGATTCTAAATTTATGAGTAAACTAGAATCTGAATTAGAAACTCTGAATCCACAAAAAATGAGGTAGTGAGCAACTTTACCATACCAAACTTGTGGGGCTTGCTTTAGGCCACCGAGTGCTTCACGAGACAAACATGATTCAGAAATTGCTTAGAGACAAAGCTAGGGGGCTGCTCCATAAATACTACCTGATCTAACTCTCTATAAAGAAATGCATTCTTTACGTCAAGTTGCCACAATTTCCAACCTTTAAAAACAGCAAGTGAGATTACAGTTCTCATCATCACCATCTTCACTATTGACTGAAAGTCTCCTCATAATCCAATCCATAGCTTTGAGAGAAACCCCCAGCAACAAGAGGGGCTTTAAACCTATTGATATTGCCTTCAAATTACCTCTTCAACCCAAAAACCTATTTGCATGTGACTGGTTCACAATTTTCTAGTCTAGGCATCAACAACCACGTCTCATTTTTTTCTAAGGCATCAATCTCCTCTTCCAATGCTTTCTCCCAGTTTGGGCAGCCCTTTACTTCCTTATAACTTGTTGGTTCTTTAGCAATTAATGCTCTTGTAAACAACAATGAAGTTTTCGACCAATTGTTAAGCTCTACCTCATAATCTTTTAGGTAGTTTGGTTGCCTTTTTCCCCTTGTTGACCTTCTCACAATTTGTTGTTCACCATCAACTGAATGTTCATTTTCTGCATCTCTATTACCAAGTTCACATTTGTTTCTGGAAATAAGATCCCCAAATTGTCTTGATTATCACCAAGATATACATATTTCAAAGCAAAAAGTGGAGATGACACCCTATTGAACACCACATCTCTAGAAGTAGTAAACTTCTTTGTCTCCAGATCCATGCATCTCCAGCCCTTTCTAAAAGAATCATAGCCAACAAATACAAACTTCTTTGCTTCGGGTCAAGTTTGGTTCTATAGCTTTAGGGAATATGAACATAGCATATTTAACCAAATAGTTGAAAGACTTTTGTGTACCTAGCCAAGATTTTAACCTATTAGTGACATGGCATACATATTGAATTGCCTCTGCCCAAAGCTTTGAAGGAAGATTCTTGTCTTGTAGCCACGAAAGAGAAACTGAAGAAAGACACCCAAGCTTACTTTCTGCAACCCCATTCTGTGGCAAAGTGTCCAGACAAGTCATCTGACATGTAATCTCTGCCATTATCAATCCGAAGGCATTCTATCTTCTTTCCAAACTCCTTCTCAATGGCATCTTTGAACTCCGCAAACTTGGATAGTGCTTTACTCTTCTCTTTCAAAACTTTCACCCAAGTGAACCTTGAGTGGTCATCTATCAACACCATAAGATAACTAGGCCCGCTATAACTAGTTGTTCTTGTTGGTCCCATCAAGTCTGTATGAACCAATTCAAACAATGTAGATCAACGATTTGATGATTTTTGGAAAAGAAGACAATGGGATTTGCCATATTGACAAACTTGACAAATCACATCTTCACGAACATTCTTCACAGTTGGTATTCCATCTACTAACTTATTAGAAGAAATACGCTACAACAATTGATATCCTATATGACCCAATCGGGCATGCCAAATTGCTGCATTATCAGTTTGACATGTCTTTCTCACACAGGCTTCTCCTACTGACATGACAAACAAGGAACATTTCTTCTCGCTAAAAAAATCAATATCAACAAAAATTTCCATCACATTGTCAAGCACTTTTATATCATTCAAACCAAATAAGACATATTTTCCAGAATCAGTAATTTGAAGAACTGTAACTAGATTTTTCATCTTACCTAGAACATGATAAACATCATGTAACTTGACTCTTCTTATGCTTGTATCATTAGCGATATCGATGGTCACAACTCCTTTTTTCCAACTGGATAAGTAGAGTTGTCAACTCTTATAATAACTCCATCTCCATAATGTTCATGCACCTCTGAGAACAATGTATCATTACCAATTACATGGTGAGAGCAACTGAAATCAATAATCCACTCCTCCTCCTTATTATCGGCATAATTAACAAAAGCTTGTGATAACTTATGTTCAATAGCCTCAACAATAAAACAATGCTCGAATTTGAGTTGATCATCCACTTCACTTGTGCAAGTAACATTGACCTTTGCAAGCTTCCCTAAGCAATTTTTCCTAACGTGCCCAAGCTTCAGCATCTAAAGCTGACAACCACCTTCTTGTTTTGTGAGTTGCCACCTTTTTCTACCTTTTGATCTTCTTCCATGCTCTTACTTCCAAGAGAATTCCTCTTGTTGGGCTTTCCTTTCGAAAAAAGAACAGCGTCAGAGTCAAAACTTTTCACCATCTATTTTGCCAAGGCTTCTTGATTAGAGAGCAAAGTCTCTAACTCTTCGACGGATGGCCGTGCTGACCACCTTTGAATGGAAGAGACAAAATGCCCATACTCTTTCTTCAAACCATGAACAAGATATCAACGTAGACAAGCTTCACTAATTTTCTCATTCGGCTCTGTTTCTTAAATTTACTCTTAAATACTTTTTACTCGTAACAGGTATTTCAAAATCTTTAGCATTGCCAATTCATTCTCCAACAGATGTAATTTGGTTGTGTTCTTCTGGATAAACAACCTTTGGAGCATTTCCCAAACTTCTTTTGGAGAAATTATGTCACGAACATGATCAATGAACTTTTTGCTAACAGATGTCCTCAAAGCAAAGAGAGCCTTCCAGCACTTGATCTTCCACTTCCTTCATGAATCGACATTCCCAGTACATCAACAGGAACTTTATCAGTACCAGCAACCAATTCCCATAAGTCCTAACCTTGAAGGTATGTCTCCATACACATCTCCCAGTACTTGCAGTTGTTGCCAACAAGTTTCTCCCTTCCTTTTTGAACTTTACCTCTATTTGAAAGCTCCATCATAACATATGACAATTTTTCTCTCACTCACAAAGACTAAACAAAATAAAAGTCTTAAGGTGGCTCTGATACCATAAACCAAAGACAAAAAAGAGAAAACATGCGAAAAGAACATTAAGTGGAAAATTAGATGTGTGTTGATGTTCTAAGAAATAAATCAATATCTATTTATAGAGTCCTTCCACTTCCACAATTATCTCTAAAACTCTAATTATCCCCATAAATCTCTCTCAACATTTTCCACAACCCCACTACTCCACTATTCATGTTATTAAAGAAACAACAGCATCCGCCCCCAGGGGCATAGGCGAACTGGTAAGACTGACGTGACGTTTGGTTAACTCCAACGGCAGGCGAAGGTTCGAAACCCGTTGGGCGTAGAACATGGGTCTTAAATGGCTCCCCGTTGCGTCCTCTCCGTCTGTCCTCTGCCCGTTCGTGCACATCCCTCGATTTACCTCCTGCTGGCACAAGGGGCCTCTGTGCTTGTGGGCGGGGTTTCGCCTGTGTGGCGGGGGTGAGCTCCATTCCAGGGCCCCCCGTCCGGGATTTCCCCCGTTATTCCAAAGAAACAACAGCATCCTATAAAATAAAATAAAAAGAAAATAATAGGAAATAATGATCAAGTAGTTGCACTAATTTTGACTAAACCTGCATAATGTAGGTCGTGGATTCGATTCGATTTTATTGTATATTCTAATTTTATTCTAACTTTGATAAGTTGAACTGACCAGGACAAAAGCCTTAAAAAATTTTAAAAAAATTTTAAAAATCACTTTTGAGTTGTAAAAAACCCTCTAGCTGGTGTGTGAAATATTGTAATTAAATAGATTTGAGCATGCTAGACATGTTATATTTAAAGTTTATTTTGAATAATACTCGATGATATAAAACTTTTATCTAAGTAAAACATATTCACGATTTAAATATTTCAAAATAATTTAATTAATACTTAATTTCTAATAATATAATTCAAAAGATAAATGTAGAATATACAATAATATAAACAAAGAAAAAATCTCTTAGCACATAAGTCGCCATAAATTATATTATGATGTCTTATTAATTTGTGTCAATGAAGTATTATTTTTCACAACAAGATAAGTTGGATCGAGAAAGGTTATCCTTTTCTGACATACGTATATTGATAAATTTATAAACTTCTCATAACAATATGTTTTTGTATCGAAAACAATTCCTTTCTCAACGCACTTTATGTGTGGAGGGAATTTTCAATTTTTCTCGACACACTAGTGTTAACATATACATAAAATTATGCCGATACATGAGTCTCGTGTTGAGAAAAGAAAACCTATCACAACTCACATTAAGTGCATCATCATAAATCATGCTTTTCTTATCTCATTGTTATTTCAGTTATTTAAACCCTTTTGGTGAATCTTCTATCGGCACATATATACTGCCTCATGAAGAAATCAATTGTAATAGATCAATTTTTTTGTAGTGAATAACTAATAAAATATCACAAATGAACACATTTCAAGCATATCCCAAATTTAAAACAAAATTAGACAGAGTTAAGTAACACCACTTTGAAAGTTTGTACAAGTAACAAATTCGGAATTTAACTCAATGTCTTTTTACTACCAATATATAAAAGAAGAGATGGAGAGTTAGAAATTTTTTAATCAATTGTTAAAAATTTTACCTAAATTACAAGATCAAGTTGACCTACCATTATTATATTATTATATGAATTGGTGCCATGTATACTAAACCAATTCTAATGGCAACACATGAATGAACTTTATTTATTTTTCTATTCTTATTTTGTTCTCTTTAAAAATTTTTTATATATTATCTTGATTATCTCGAAAGTTATTTAAAAAAAGTTAAAAGTTATAAAAAATAAAAACAGAATAACTTAAAGATCATCACTATAATTAATAAAAGTTAGAAATGCAAATAAGTTTTTTTTTTTTTTTGCATTTAAATAAAAGGAAATTTATTTTACCCATAAATTAATTTAAATAATGGAATGACCAATAATTCCTTACCTATCCTATCGATGCTACCAGTCAAAATGTTACATGGGAGTTTCATTTTCACGACTAAACATAAGTGGAGGAGGTGAAGGGACTTATGTCCCTTTTAATCCCCATTTGCAGACCAGCCTGTTTTGTGATAATTGGAGGTTCACTTACGGAGATCAGACAAGCAATGATACATATATGTATGGACAAGCATAGTGTAAAGTCATGGGCCCTCAACCTGTTTCCGCTGGGGCTATGGAAGAGAAGTAGGAATAATCTCCCCAATTCCAAACAAAATATTACAAAACAAAGAACGCATGCCAAAACTCAATCAAAGAAGGATATGAAGATAATTGGAGAGAGTTAAAGTTTCTAATAGAACAGCCAATGTCTGTGTGAATTGCCCCGAATGCAAAAAATAAATAAATAAATAAAACCGGAGAGAATAGGTCCATTTTAGTATTACGAGCAATTATAGGCAAAACTCTGGGCTAAGTGAGGTTAGTAACTCTCTTGTTCGTGGGCCTTCAACTTCATCCTTGAAATTCCCAATTTGTACATTTTTAAAGAACAGAACTAAAATTCAGTCATATTATAATAGATCCTAATAATTACTCCCTTGATTCGGAATTAGAAGTCTCATTACATTGCATGAATTTTAAGAAAATTAATTAATTAAATTTATTTTACATTTAATAATATCAATTTTTTAAGAAAATTTTAACTAATTTAGGAAATAGGACATTCATTTTCGAACAACTCAAAATGGAAATATGGACATTCAATTTCGGACGAAGGGAGTATTTTTTTCCATCCCTATTTATAAGTTACTTGTAGTGGTTTTGTTAATATTAAGGTAAAATTCCCCAACAGAAAAATATTAAGAAAGAAAGAGAAAATATGTGTTTTGAAGAGAAAAAAAATATTTTATAAACAATGACATATAATTAGGGGGGATCATGAACTCAAATGAATTATAAATAGGGACAAAGAGAGTATTTTGTTAGAGAAAAAGGAATCGTGTTTGGTTTCCAAAATTATGATTCAAATTCATTAACATTTTCTAATTTATATATTTTATGATGTCTCTCCTTCAAAATTGAATGTATCATCTTGATTTAGATAATTTTTTTAAAAAAATAACTTAATTCATTTTCAACATAATTATATCCATTTTTCAATAAAAACTTAACTAAATTAAAATAAGAGGCATTCAATTTTAAACAACTAAAAATAAAGATCAGAACATTTAAGAAAGAAAGTATCATAAAGATGAGTTTACAACTATGATTTTGGACACAAGTTAAAAAATAATATTCCCTTAATAGTTATTTATAAGTCATTTGAATTAATTTTTTTTGTCACTAATAAATAAGTCACTACTGTTAGTTTATTATGTATTTTACTGATATTTTATTATATTATCCATGTAAGATCTTTTCCTTAATGAATGTTGTTGGTTTGATTAAAATCACAAATATGAATATTTTAAGAAGAAAAAAATACATATTATTTTAATTTTGACAAAATATCCATTATTGACTTATAAATAGTGAGTAATAATTGCTGACAGATTTATGAAGATGTTTCCAATTGAAATTGAATAATAAATGAGTTCTCACTAGAGTGACAAATGTCCTAATTCGAATAAAACATAATCTCAAAGAGACAGTAATTAAGATTAAAATAATATCCTAAAAGCAGGAATTATGATTCTATGAATTCCGTCAAACAAACTAAAGGAAGTAGAAGGTATTGACTTCATCCCAAGATGGGTTAGGCTTAGGCAGCAGATAACACACCTGTCAATCTGAGCAGTCAAATTGACTTCCCCCACCCCCACCGTCCAATGGACCCCTAAATAAAAAGTGATGACTGGGACACAATGGGCTTGAAATTTGACTCCCGGTCAATGTCCCCAATCCTAATAACATTTTACTGATAACTTTACTACAGAGATATCTGCGGACCATCACATTGTTTACATATATAATAAGCAGAAGGAATTATATTCGATATTTACTTTATCAAGTGGAGCAGAATATTCAAATGGTTTAGCAAAACTTTTGAATTAGGACTGTTCCTTTTTATCTGCAAAAACGGGTACTAAGCTGCTTTGATTGACCAATTTGGAAAAAGAAAAGTGATCGTGCTTGTGGGTATTTGTTGCCATTGTTACCAACCAAGTCATCTTTATACCAAAAGGTTACAACTCTCCCAAGAACTCAAAATTATCTCTATACAAAATAAATAAATATATAAATATATGAATAAGGAAACACAAGTTAAATATGGATAAACTGATATATTTTCATTCATACTTTCTTAACTCATGAGCATAAACATCTTATACACAACTACTACTAGAAATCGGGAGCATAATTAGGAAGCTAATTCTATCGGAATATTTTCCTAACGAATCTAAAATTAATAGAATCTACGGTAATGGACAATCAAGGGATATTTACGGAGCAGAAATCATGCTCAACACACCCCATCAGGTTGGTGAGCATGCATGTCAATTATCATACATTCCCAACTCGGTTGATTAGTTTCTAGAACACCTAAATTGATACTACCTTAGTGAGCATGCCAACCTGTTGATCTTTAGCTTTGATCTCAAGTAGAACTAGTGCATTTTCCTCCAACTTCTCCATTATAAAGAAACTGTCTACATCCACATGCTTCATCCTGTCATGTTGGATTAGATTATGAGCAATATCTCTACTTGCCTTGTTATCTCAATACAATTTGATAGGTCTTGTGGTCATGCATCCTAAATCTCTGAGGAGTATTTTAACCCATAAACCTTCACATAATCCAAACGCCATTCCTTGAAGTACTACCTCTACACTAGAACGAGCTACAACTCTTTGTTTCTTGCTCTGCCAAGTCACCAAATTTCCTCCTTGCAACGTAAATTACCTAGAGGTGGACTTCTTATCATCAATTGCTCCAGCCTAATCCGAATCTGTACATATGTTGACATCATAGCAATTTCCTGTTTTCTTAAATTGAATAATCTTATCAACAGTTCCTTTCAAGTATCATAGAATATAAATCACAGGCATTCATATGTTGTTC
>JAOXNR010000054.1:0-11622 GCA_028571225.1 Parsonsia alboflavescens | reverse complement strand
TAATCTGGTCCAAAGCCATTCATCTGCGCCAAACGCTCTCCCCCTATACAACGTTGCAGCTTCAAAGCTTTAAAAAAAATATATTGTTATTTCCATCTCAAATCTTTGGAAAGGTTGAAGTTTAATGCAACAAAGGTTCATTTTCATATGAAAGGGTTTGATCTTTTTGTGTTTTGAAATATATTATGAAACAAGGGTTTGGAAAGATTTCACCTTTTTGGTTTTTCTTGGGTTTATAGCCTTCTCAATCCTTTGTTTTTGTTTCTATTCATGTTTGTTTTATATATTTTTTTTAAATCTGATTTTTGTTCTCCATTTTTTTTATTTATAAAGATTGAATCATTATGTAGGAAATGGTTGTGTATGAGTTGTTTGTGAGTTATTTATATACTTAGAAGGTTATATAGGTTGTTTGTAGTCATTTTGGATTGTTTATGGTACAGTTTCTTTATCTTCTAAAGTGTACTATATGAGTTTCCTTATTAAATATTATTTCCTACCATATGAGTTGATTTGAAATAATACGAGTTATTTGTAAATTTGGTACGGGTTGTTATTTGTAAGTGTCACGAATAGTTTGAAAGATGGTATGTATTGTTTGAAAAGATTTCACCTTTTTTTCCCTCTCTCAATCTTTTGTTTTGGTCTCTATTCATGTTTGTTTTATATATATTTTTTAAAAAAAATTTATTTTTCTTCTCTTTTCTTTACAAATATTGAATCTCTATATTGAAAATAGTTGTGTTTGAGTTGTTAGTAAGTTATCTATGTATTTGGAAGGTTATATAGGTTGTTTGTAGTCGTTATGGGTTGTTTTTCTTTATCTTCTAAAGTATATTGTGATAAACCGTTGTTTTCTATTGTAAGCATTGTTTTGAAGCAATACAGGTTATTTGTAAAAATGGTACGAATTGTTTGAAAGGTGATATAGATTGTCTGTAAGTTTTATGAATTATACTCCAATTTGTTTTTGTTCATGTTACGGGCATTTTCATACAATTCTAAAGTTATATGGATTGTTTATAAGCCGTATGAGTTGTTTTTCCTATGATACAGGTTGTTACTTATAAGTGTTACTGGTTATTTGAAAGGTGGTATAGGTTGTTTGTAAGCTGTATGGATTGTACTACCAAATTATTTTTGTGCAATTTATGTGTTGATCAGGTTGTATGAGTTGTTTCAAAGCTGTATAAATGGATTTTTTAAAAACCTTGTGAGTTGTTGCAAAGATATATAAATTGTTTAGTTCAATATTTGTAAGTTCTAATCTTATTTTAATCTCAAATCATGAAATGTTTAGCTATATTTGACGTTTAACAAGAAATGAGATGATAGTATTTACAATGGACGTTATAATATTCTAGCCAAGTGCATAATATCTCAACCACGATTAAATGGAAATTCTTCCTATATGTATTTTTATTTACTTCATATAATTGTAAAATAGAACGTTAAATCAAACAAAATGTATAAAATACTCGAGTTTGATGTATAAAATAATCTTTTAGATATAGTGTTAGTTATCTTTTAACTTATTCGATAGATGTATCTTTATTCGTTTTATGTAATTGTAAAATAGAACCTCGGATCAAACATAATGTATAAAATACTTGATTTTGATATATAAAATAATCTTTTAAAAGTGGCACAACCAGTATGATACATAATTAAGTAAACTAACTGAGATTATATAGACAACTTGCACAAAGTATCAAAACAACCCATACATTAAGAAAAAACAATTCACATATGTAGGAAAATAACTTATACAAGTAGGAACACAATCCGTATGATACATAACTAATTGAGATAACATACACAACCTGTACAAGTAGGAAACATAACTTATATGATACGTAATTAACTGAAATGTCATACAAACCCATACAAGACAAGAAATAACCTTGGTGATATATAACTATTATGAATGACATATAAAACCCGTAAACAGTCTCAAAACAACAAGTACAAGCCATGAAACAATTCGAACTTCAATATATTTTACAGATTTAAGAAAAGATTGGATCTTTTACTAAAAGATTTGTTACGACACGCAAGAAATACATGCCTCCTTTAAAGCTTCAATCTTTAAACAAAAGATTAGACTTTTACAAGTGAAAAAGGTGTAACTCCACTAAATATGGTACATTTATTAGTTTATGCTGTTATTTTTATTTTATTTTATTTTTTTAGTGAAACTGGAATGACAGAATGTGGGAACTTATGATTTAGGAAATTTCGTTTGAAACTGTTAACTCACAAGAAGAATGAAGATGACAATTGCTATAGCGGAGAAGATGGAGTGTTTTCAGGAGCAGTGATAAGATGGTGGAGGTGTTACGTGTTTTTTTTCTTTAGAATGTAATGTGAAACGATTCATCTTCCATTGTAGATAACAACTTATTCCTTTGGTGAATCAACAACCAGTATCTTCGTTTCATATACGGGTTGTTTTGAAATTTCCCGCTTATTTCAATGGTAAACTAGTCCAAAAAATATCCATTGGTTAAAAATTTTGCAATTTAAAACGGTGACTAAAATTTAAAATCCTTATCCCATTTGGCAATAGTATGAAACCATCCCTAAAAATTTTCTTGTTTAAGTAAATTTCTATTTTTATTGTAAAAGAAATATTAAGAAAAACTCATTCAAAAGCTATCAAGATTCGATAAATAATTTCCTGTAAGTATCTTTTATTTTTGTAATTTAATATTTCACACATATATTTTACAATCCATCGAGCAACGCATGAATGGATGCATTCTTTTACCTACTATAATAATTAGCCATGGTAGCTTTTTTTTTTTTCTTCTTTTTCTTGTTAAAACAATATTACTACGTCTTCTGTTTAGAAATGCATATCATATATTCCATTTTGGATTATTTGAAATTGAATGTCAAGTTTGTTAAATTAGTAAAAATTTTGATAATGCAATGTGTTATTGAACTAAATCAAACTTTTTAATTAAAATATGTACAAGTTAAATTGAAATATTTAATTTCGAATGAAGGAAGTAATATTATTTATTATTTACATTTATTTTTCATATTAATGCATTACGAGTATAATATCAATTAAGTTCTAATAAAGCAGAGGTGGTGACCTGAAAATGAAAGCCATTAATAAAGCAAAGCAATGGCCACAGAACTCCGATTTGAAGTGATTGATTGCTATAAATAATAAATATATATATATATTGATTTGATTTGATTTGATTTTTGATCAATAAAATGAAAAGAAATTTTAGGTGAAAGAACGGTCGACAGTCACCCTCTTAATTGATAGAAAGAAAGAAAGAAAGAAATAAGGGTTCGAAAGATTCCAAAAGAAAAGTAGACAGAAAAACCACCGATGGATCAATTCAAATATTTTAATAACCGTTTGTGTTAGACACTAAAAAAATAAAAAATTATACATTTTTCTTAACTTTCTCTAAAAGAAGCGTGATCTTTGAAGGACGCATATATTTTTATTTTTTTAACAACTTTAATCGTTTGTTATAATCATTATTCGTCATTTTGTTTTCTGTAATATAAGTAGTTTTATGATTATCGATATATGAAAATTATTATTATTATTTTTTAATTTAATCCTCTATTTAATATTTTTTCACTTTATTGTAAAGAAATAAAATATATTTTAAATATAATACACATATATTTATTACAAATGAGTTATGCTATGGTTAAAGATATTTGAATGCCTTAATTTTTGGTTTATTTATCTTTATTATTTTGATAAACCAAGATTTGTTCCATCAACTTGTCTTGAGGATTATTCAAATTCAAACTCCTTAAAGAGGTCTTTCAATTTGTCTCCTATTAATTTGCCCTTAATTCGTACAAGTACTTAATGGATTCCTTCCTTGTATGGAAGAAACAATTATCTTATTTATTGACATGCTTAACGGATGGATTGATTTTAAAAGAGTGACTTACCTTCTCGGCTCCAAGAAATTGGGAAGTCCTTTTGAAGATTAAGGTGGCAACAATTATTCCCTTGTCTGCAAGAATCGGTCAACTTGATTATTGGAAGCAATCGACTTGAAGCTTATGCATTTGATTATGGTCATCAATGGATACTTGCCAAAGCTGCTCCACCAATTTACATGATTGATTGAATGATTACTTACCTTCTTGAAGTTAACAAATGACTTTGAAAGGTATTTAAACTTAGTTGAAGTATTGAGTAGGTGTTGCTTTGGAAATTGAGAACAGGAGTCAGCCTTAGTGATCAAAAGGCAAGAGTGTATTTTTGAGAGAAAGTTCAACACATGCATTCAACAACACTAGTTTAAACATTACAAATAGCTAAGGGAAGCTATTGTGTTATTCCATTGAGTGTATTTTGATTGATGTGTTGACAACTCTTGTAATTTGGATGAAGGAGTGGATTGGATCACAGAGCTTGATCCCGTGGATGTAAGTTTGATCGAATTGCAGAAACAAATTTATTGTCTCCTTTTATTTTATTTTATTTTTTTGAATTTATTTGAGCTAAATTATTTATCATTATCACACACAACACTCGTGATTAATCTATTTAATTAAGTGTTTTTTGTAGTATTATATTTTTCAATTGGTATCACAACAAGAACACTAGTGATTTAGCTGAAACCAGTAGGTGTTGATTGTGGGAAAAATGGATCTAAATCAATAAGGAGGTTCAGTGACAAGACCTCCATTGCTAGTTGGTGAGAATTATTTTTACTGGAAGACTAGAATGGAAATGTTCATATCCATTCAAGATGAGAATGCATGGGACTCAATTCAAATGGGATGAGAACCTCCATTCACCAAAGATGAATGAGGAGGCATTAGACTGAAGCCAAAGACGGAACAGTTAGACATGGAACGGAAATTGTCAATTGCAAATCCCAAAGCTCTTAACAGTCTTTTCTGTGCTGTAAAAGCTAAACAGTTTAAAACAATTTGCACTTGTTCTACAACAAAAGAAGCTTGGGATACTCTAAGGGTTATGTATGAAGGGACTAGTGCTGTAAGAAAGTCCAAACTTAAAATTCTTACATCAAAATTTTAAAAATTGAGAATAAAAGAGGATGAAACAATAGAGGTATTTAATGCTAAAATTTATGATATTTATAATCAACCTGCTTAACGAAAGAAAGCACCCAGAAAACAAAAACATATCTAAATTGTTTTTGTGTTTTGAATGTGGTGGTTATAGACACATGCAATAGGAGTGTGCAAACATTCTTAAAAAGAAGGAAAACAATGTCACTTGAAATGAGGAGATTGGGTCTGATCACGACAACAACAATGAAGAAGAAAGCTGCAATGTATCTTCTTGTGAAATCATCAACAATGACTCCAACAATGAGGAAGATGAGATCGAGTCAAACAAATCAGGAGAAAACAAGGCAAGTATTCCTCAGTCTAAACATCTTTATGATTTGATGTCTTCGAATTATGTGCAGCAATTTAAGCAAATGCGAGAATTGAAGGTAGAAAATATTGAATTAAAGCAAGGTAAGGGAGTGTTAGAAGAAAAACAGCAGTGGCTAAGAATGAAGAATGAAGTCTTACAAGAAAGACTAGGAGATGTACGAGATTATATTAAGCGTCTACAACAAATGAATGATGTTTTAACCAAAGTATTATTCTTAAAGAGTCAAGGAACAACGATTCAAACAAGATTGTCAAAATAGGTAAAACAATATTATTTCTGTTCTAACACAAGACATTTATGGCTGAACTACACAAAAAGGCTTAACAATCAACATGGAGACAAACATGCACATGAGAAGAAAGCTTCGACAAAGACTCAAATTTGGATTGCAAAGAATGATATGGCGACGCATGTTGCACATCTCTCATTCAAAGTTAATAAAGATAGTTGCTGGTATCTTGACAGTGGTTGTTCTCGACACATGACCAGAATCAAGGAAATGATGTCAGACTATCGATCACACAATGGAGGTACTATGACATATGGTGATGGAGTCAAAAAAAAAAAAAAATGCTAGGAATCAGAACTCTCAACGTTGATGGTCTTCCATCTTTGACTAGAGTACTCCACGTCCAAGGATTGAAGTCTAATTTAATCAGCATCAATCAATTTTATGACATAAGTAATACTGTTAATTTTATAAGAGATCATTATGTTATCATTAACAATGTAGGGAATTGTGTCATGAGTGGTGTCATAACACCAAATAACTATTATAAGTTGAACGAGTTGCAACAACAGTTTACGAGAATGATACTAAGTTTGACAAAAAAGCATGGGTCTGACAATAAATATGCAAAACTGAAAGAAGGCACAAAAGGAACAAGAAGCGAATCATCAACTAAAGAAGGGTCGCTCATGTTGCATCAAGGTTCTATTGACACATGCAAAAATTCAATCCAACACTCAAGGATCAAACACATTGACATAAGATATTGTCTAATCAAGGAATTGGAGAAGCACAAATTGATTAATGTTGAGCATGTTCCACCAGCGACACAAATTATCTAGTGGGTTGATTGTCCCTAAAAAAAAGGGTAAGTTGGTGTTGAAGTTAGTGTCAAATGACAAAAGCCCTTTGTTAAATCCTTATCAAGGAATTCGATCGACAACAGTTTTGTGGTAATATTTCTTCATTCTTCTCTGGTTTTGATTTCTAAAGGTGGTGTCTACTTTAACATGTTTGATTATGTAGATTTATCTGTGTTGAAACGTGGTTTATTGAATAAGAGTTTGATCTTGGTAGTGAAGGGTTTACCAAACTATGATTTTTGTTTTTGTAGATCCTTTCTATGACATGGTTCTTATCAGACTTGTTGGATCTTACTTTAAAAAGGGGGAGTCAATAGAATTAAAGTTAGAATTCTTGAATTTTCTTAAATCATGGGAATATATCTTGGATTCTTGGACTTCTATGATATTTTGGATTTCTAGAAATTCTATTATTATGGCAATATATTATTATCATCTTGAGTTTCTATATGGAATTCTTGGATTTCTTTGGTTATCACAGACTCTATTATTATCCAACAACAAACCATTAAGATGTCAACAACCCTGGTAAATATTCTTCAAAGCAAGAAAGATTGACATTAATTTGGTGCAACAAAGAGGTGGATATATATATATATATATGGTGGTGAACTTCTGATGATCTATGATGACTCCTTGATTGCTAATTAATGATTGCAGATGATTGTTTTGACAACTCATGATCTTTGATGACTCCTTGATTGCTGATTATTGGTTGCTCATGACAACTCTCAGATTTTGGTATCTTGGCCATCTGATTTTATGTTCTCTTATTGGAATGCATGGGTTTTTCTTCTTTTATGCATTTCCGTGGAAGCTCTATTAATTATAGATTTCTTTGGATGTTTTAATTACTTTTGTTGAACCAAACAAATGCAAAAAGGGGAGATTGTTAAGGATATTTGATTGGCATAATTTTTGGTTTATTATCTTTATTATTTTGATCAGCCAGGATTTGTCCAATCAACTTATCTTAAAGATTATTCAAATTCACACACCTTGATTGAAGAAGTCTTTCAATTTGTCTCCTATTAATTTGTGCTTAATTCTCACAAGTACTTAATGGATTCCTTCCTTATATGGAAGAAGCAATTATGTTATTTATTGGACTGCTTAGCTGATGGATTGATTTTAAAAGAGTAGCTTACTTCTCAGCTCCAGTAAGTTGGGAAGTCCTTTTGAAGATAAAGGTGGCAACAATTAATCCCTTGTCTACAAGAATCGATCAACTTGATTATTGGAAGCAATCAACTTGAAGTCTATCCATTTGATTATGGTCATCAACGTATACTTGCCAAAGCTACTTGACGCAGAACGAGTAGAAAATCAAGATCAAGATTGTTTAATAATTTTTTTCTTTAATTAGATAGAATTTTATTTAGAAACTTGTTTTATTTTTTTATTTTTTTCTTCCTAAATTTTATTTCCTAGTCTGATTAGGAACACATAACTTAGTTATGAGTAGTTTACTTGGTTTCTATTTCCTAGACTGATTAGGAACATAAAACTTCTAGTATTATAAGTAAGGATGAATGCCTAAGAGATAGAGAGGAGAATCTATTATCAATAATATTTCAGAGTTTATCTCTTTTTCCTTGTGATCGCAATGCGTTGTTTTTTCTTTCTTCGTCCTTTAACTACTTTAGATTGAAGTTTGTTTAGAGGAGAATAACTCAATTTTCGTTGTCTAGACCTCTGGCAAGTTTACAAGTTAGATTATTGAAGCCTCAAAATTTGACGGATTATTCAAAGTTTGAGTTACTATTCACCGATTATTGTTATGATACTATTCATTTGTACTGTTCCATCACTGTTCACCGCATTTACCGTTCATTCAAACTAAAATTTACAATTTTCTTGAGTTCCTATTATTAGATTTCTTCCAAAATTTCCTATTGCTCAATCCATCACATCCACCTGCATCATTGCTCCACCAATTTACATGACTAATTGGAAGATTATTTTGATTGAATGATTACTTACTTTCTTGCAGTTGACAAATGACTTTGAAGGATATTTAAACTTAGTTGAAGTATGGAGTATGTGTTGATTCGGAAATTGAGAACAGGAATCAATCTTAGTGATTAAAAGATGAGAGTGTATTGTTGAGAGAAAGTTCAGCTCAGACATTCAACAACACTAATTTAGACATTACAAATGGTTAGAGTTATTGTGTTGTTTCATTGAGTGTATTTTGATTGACGTGATGATGACTCTTGTAATTTGGATGAAGGAGTGAATTGAATCACGGAGTTTGATTCTGCAGATACAGGCTTGGTCAAATTACTTAAATAAATTTATTATCTTTTTTTATTATTATTATTATTTTGAATTTATTTGAGGTAAATTGTTTCTTATTACTGCACACACGACTTGTGATTAATCAGTTTAAATAAGTATTTTTGCAATGTTATATCTTTCAATAAGAACGAAGAAATTATGAAAATAATAAAGAATTACACAATCTGTAAATACGTGCAGAAGAATTCCAATCCCTTCGGCAACGCGAGAACGGCGAATTGCGGCGGGGTCCACTCCACTCGGCCCTACCGTCAAGTCCAAACAAAGCTGCTTGAAGGAGATGACCATTGAATTGACTATTTGATTTTTGAAATATAGGTGAGTGAATGCGGCTTGTAGGAGCCCTTCTAGAAAGAAGTTATGAGTTAGTTGGGTCGTAAAGCATTAATTAGGCAGTTAGACTTTTGCCTTTTCAATTTGGTACTCCGATGGAGTTAGCTTTTGGGCTTCTATTACATATCTTATGTTATTTTCTATTATTTTAATAAAATATTATACATAATTTTTAATTATTATTTTTTAAAAATATTTTATATATTAAATTCTAAAAAGTTAAATTAAATATTAAGGAGTATTTCATGGTTGTTATAATATCATTTAAACATTATTTGGTTCAGTAATCTAATTTATAATTTCAATTCATTTTTTCAAATTTTTTATATATACATATTTATATATTTTAGGTTGAATAACAATATATATATAAATATATATTTCTTTTGGTAATTTTTCGGAAGAAGTTAGAATGATGATCGTAGAAAAATCCACACAAACATTCATTAATGGTTTTCATGATAGTTGTAAATATTAATAAATTCAAAAGTTTGATATATGATATTTGAATTTACAAAAGAATATGCTTATAAAATTATTATTCAATAAATTTTATAAAGAAAATAAATTTGTATGTGTTATTTGATTTTATAAAAGAAGAAGCTTGTAAGAAGATTATTCGATAAATTTTATAAATAAAATAAAAAGTTTTAAAATTTTTTTTATGTAATATTTAATTTCACTAAATTTCAGAGAAAATTTTAATATGAGAATTTTAAAGCCATCTAACTTGATTCCTCAAAATCATGTAAACAATTGATTTGGGGAATTCTGATAAGCTTATGTAATATTTTCCGATGAAATGCTTCTACTTTTATATATTATAATAGATTTGTTTGATTTTTCAATTTTTTATTTTTTATTTTTAAATTAACTTATTTTTCAATATAACAATATATTGATTTGTAATGAGATGATTTATATTTATTTTCTGAGAGAGTAATAAAATGACATAAAATTTAATCTATTCTTGAAAAATAACTGAAATAAGAAGACCCGAAGAGTAATACCGTAAACCCTGGGAAGTCCATTCATTTTTAATTTTCTCTCCCATGAAATATGAAAGGAAAAAAGAAAAAGGCAAGTGACCTTCTCTGAGCATAAAAATAGGACAGTTTCTGTCGCTATTCATCTACAATGCACTTCTTTTAAGTGATGAAAATCCAATTGACAAATTCACAAGTAAAGCAAACTGTCCATTTGTCCAAAGTCAACATTTTGTCGGTTTGTGTTTTATTAATCTTAATAAAATTTGCTTTACATATTTATTTACATCATGATTCATCATCTCTCCTCACAACTCGATATATGAAATTGAATATTTAATTATAACTTAATAATCCTTATTTATAAATCACCTACGGTTATTTAATCAAAATTAAGGTAATATATTTTTTTTCCTAAAATGTTTCATTTTATCATTCTAATCAAATTAATAACCCTAACTAGAGAAGAAAGAGAAAGATATTGGAATAATATGGTAAAAAAAAATCAATAAAATACTTAATAAACTAATAAAAGTAACTTATAGTTACTAATATGGAA
Organism: Parsonsia alboflavescens; assembly: GCA_028571225.1. Lineage (NCBI taxonomy): Eukaryota > Viridiplantae > Streptophyta > Magnoliopsida > Gentianales > Apocynaceae > Parsonsia > Parsonsia alboflavescens. Next base: position 941 of record JAOXNR010000054.1, on the reverse strand, counting down.
AATAAGTTCAAAAAACTTATAAATAGAAGAGAATATAAAACAAAGTTTAGTGTTGTACAATACACTAGAGTTCTTTTTTTCTTTTCAATAATATTATAAGAAGAATAAATAATGTTTTCTGAATGAAAAAAAGAAGTTTGCAACAATTTTTTCCCCTCAAAAATACAAATATCAAGAAGTCTCCAAAATCTTCTCAGATGTTTTTGTATGACATTATCTTCTCCAATGAAATAAAACTTCCAAGTGTTTTTAAAGATCATTCTAGAGCCCATCAAGAAGAAAGTAAATAGATTTTTTTTCCCCCCTTTTCCTTCTAAATTTTCTCTATTATAAATTGAAGTCATAAAAAAAAAATATATATATATATATATATAGAGAGATAATGGGCACCGAAACTCAAATTATATTGTACTAATGTTAAGTTTCTAATGCTCAAGTTTTTTTTTTAAAGAAAAAATAGATTCTTTTTTAAAAAAATTATATTTTATAAATACATTTTATAAAACTAAACCCTAAAAAAAAAAAAACTAAACTCTAGGGATATTTGATCAAATTTATTTTAATTTTTCTAAAGAGAGTTAACCATCAATTGACATTTAGAACTTAATAGGAGTACAATATAACTTGAACTCTGGTATCCATTAATATAAATAAATATATATATAGAAATGTTAATATGTGCTTGACTGTGCACACTAATGAGTGCAGTAGTTAGTCAACTAATGGTCAAACTTAACGGTTTCTATCTTTTTTTTTTTAAAACAATTAATTAAAATTTAATTAGGTACCCCTAGGGTTTAATTTATCATTTTAGGGTTTAGTTTTATCCTTTTAAGATTTAGTTTATTTTTTTAGCATTTAGTTTATCCTCTTAGAATTTAGTTTATCGTTAGTTGACTGTCAGTTGACTAACTACTGCACTCATTAATGTACACAGTCAA
>JAOXNR010000053.1:0-11623 GCA_028571225.1 Parsonsia alboflavescens | reverse complement strand
TTCAGATTATGAGTGACCTTGGGTTTGGATAGATGGATGTTGAAATTCCAGCCATAATTCAAGTGAATCACATCAATCTCTAGAAGTGGAATTCAATGCTTTGGAAATGGAAACGGAATCAAGGCCTGTGGAATCAAGGCTCTGAGTCACGATCAAGCCCTATCCAATAATGTTTAATTCGAATGAACAGTAAACCGATGAAGAGTACTATAAACAATTGTGAACAGTCACGAAACAGTGCCTATGAACAGTTAAGAACGGTGCGATGCAACAATTTTGGATAACTTTCGAAAACTCAAACTTTGGATAATCTAGAATCAAGGCTCAGATAAAAATTTGATGCAGGATGATTTAAATCGTTCGCGATAAATTGAACAATAACTCGTACAGGAAAACAGAAAAGGGGATGTTTTATATGATCACTCACGATTTTGGCCTAACTTGAATTGCAATTCAAAACCAAAAGTAAAGACAAACAATTTGGAATTCGATTCTTGGAATAATGTCGTAACACAAAGTTGTCTAAAACTAAGACAAACGGCCCGTATTTAAAGCCTAAATCTGCCCTAAACCTAATTGAAAAACAATTTGGAAATTAAAACCAAATCCTAATCGGAAATCCGAAAAAAAAATCGATATTACCAAAATATCCCTAAATTATTAGAAAAACTTGAAAAACATAAAAATGCCTGAAAACCCATCAACGCTATCTCAGATGATCGATCTGGAGTGACACGATTAGGGGCTCTGAATCTCCCCCTCGAGCTCGGTTCGATTTCCTTTCAATGGCATTTGTCTCATCGACTTGGGCCCTTTGATTTTGCGGGGCTACTGTTGGTGGGTTTGCAGGCCCTGCATTTTTAGCCAGGAAATCTTGTAGGTGTCCTTCTCTTATGAGGCTCTCAATCTCACATTTGAGGTTGAAGCAATCCTCTGTGTGATGGCCATGATCTTTATGGTAGTGGCAGAACCTTGCCGAGTCTCTTTTGGCAACAGGACTCTTGAGGGGCTTGGACTGCTTGAGAAGGCCTTTCTTTTCTACGACCATCATGACCTCAACCCGCGATGTCTTGAGTGGCCTGAGTACAAGGTCGGATATGGTTTTGATTCTTTTGTCCGAGGTTTCCCCTTGGCGTGAAGCTCTTTCCTATCTCACTTTGATTTTTTATTACTCCTTGGATGTCCTCTATTATCTCTGTCTGTGGTTGAGGTAAAACTCGAGATCTTCTTTTGGACCATGGTTTCTTCAGCCTTGATTAACGTTTCCAGGAGCATATGTAGCTAATTAATTGTTTTCACTGGCTCTTCGGTCAGTCTGAGGGCTATGTACCCCCTTGCAACCCTCGCTTGAATGCAGTGATATAAATGGCATCATTCTTTTGCTCGATCTCCATGGCTTCGAAACTATATTAATAGCTCTAGGTGCTCTCATCGACCTTTTGTTCGATGAGGAAAAGGTCGTTAATATCTTTCTCCCATCTCGTGCTGCTTGGATAGTTTTTCAGAAAGAGGTCTTTCAACTGAGTCCAGCTCGACATGCGTGCCTCGAGGATTCCTTTGAACCATGATTGAGCCTTTTTGGTCAGTGTGGGCCTAAAAGCTCTGCATTTTACTTGGTCCGGGTGTTCTAACATCTCTATGTAGAAGACGTACTCCTCAATGTGCTGTTTGGCTCCCTAGTACCATCATACTTTTTCTCCAATTGTGAGGCCTTGAAGCCTGGGGGAACCCTGGCTGTCCGGATGCTGTGGACAAACGGCGAAGGCTAGGTAAGATCCACAGTGCTTTGTTGCTCCTGATTTTCTAGAGGAGTTGCTCTCCTACGTAGGTTGGGGACTGCCCCCCGAGCATTTTCTCCTGTCATTTCAATCAGGCTATGACGAGGTGGTATCTTTACCCCAAGTGGAGTTCACAGTGAGCTCCACTATTCTTCAAGAACTACATCCTATCCTTGGCTTCTGGAGATGGCAACTTAATTGAGCCTGTCTCTTAGGTCATAACCCTTTTGATTATTGGAGGTCTCCTTAAGGTCGGTCACAGGTAAAGTCCTCGCTTGTTGTGACCTTTGTTCTGGCAGACCTTCTTCTCGACCTGCGTCATTACGCAAGAGGTCAATCCTTGCCTCTAAAGCCTGAGACCTGTCTGACCAAGTATGCCTGGTTTGGCTCCTGGGTGGTGGCATTTCTCTTTAGGAAGGCGTCAGAGTGCACCCAATGGAAATGTAATCTCTTCTGTCTAAGATTCCCTCCAGGGCAGCCATCATTCTTTCCATTAGATTTGCCGGCATGGATACCCAGGTTCCTCTAGATCTCTATGCCCTAGGTCGCCTGGAGTTATTGCCATTTGTAGTCAGATCTGGGTGTCCCTTGTGGCCCTTCTTGTACCAGCGCTCCGTTGGTCGAGACATTCTGGGATGGGCAAAACTATGCCAAAGGCTGTTGGCCTTGCTATGTGCTTGGTCCTGGGTTGCCGTTAGTGATGGCCTATGTTGGTTGCGACATTTCAGACACTATCTCTCCAGTGCACAATGGTGTTCAGGGCGGCGGTCTACCACGGCGTGGCAGCTGGACACACGAAGGCTGTGACTGAGCCATCAAGATTGCTTTATTTGTTTTGTGTATGGGAAAAAGTTAAGCTTTCCTATTTTGATTTCCTACAGACGGTGCCAGAAGTGATGGGCCGGATCACTTTGCAGATACTAATGGAGCTCAATCGTCAACAGCCTGAGAAGATAAGAAAGAGAGGTCCCCAGAGTGGGTTGTCTCCCGGGGAAGAGCTCGGATGCCTAAGTTAGTATTCTTGAAAAGTTTTCCAGTAAAAATCGTTTTCAAGAAAGCAGGAGAGTTTTTTCTTTTTTCTTTTCTTCCTTCCCAGATTGACCAGGTGTTTTTGTTTAAGTAGCGAGAGACCGATCTATTACCTCCTGGGATTCAGTTCCCCCTTATGCTGTTGTAGGCAATTATTATTTTTTTCACGTAATTTCTTTAGAATTTAAATAAGTCAGATAATTCTTTCACAATTATTAAAATTTTAGTCATAAATTTTATGTTTTTTAGAAAAAAAAAATCCAAAAGTGAAGATTGTTAAATTGACTATTATTTTAGCCAGACTTCTTTCTGAATGTAGGAAGGATCTTGATGAGGCTAGAGCTAAAAGTCAAGCCATATCTGAGGTGCTGGAGGAGGCTTACAAGAGGATTTTAGAGTTAACTAACACCGACATCCTGCAAAAGGAGATCTCTGAGCTCTTGGACAATTAGTTTGCCTCTCTTTATCTCTAAGCTCTGGACTTCAAGGCTTGCTTGGAAAAGGAGAATGTTGAGTTGGCGACTTTTGATAGGGAAGCCTATTCCTCTACTGCTAAATTAGCTAGACTTCTTTCTGAATGTAGGAAGGATCTTGATGAGTCTAGAGCTAAAAGTCAAGCCATATCTAAGGTGTTGGAGGCGCTCACAAGAGGATTTTAGAGCTAACTGACACCGACATCCTGCAAAAACAGCTCGTCCAGGAGCTTGAGGCCAAACTAGAGGAGTTCCAAGACCATTGCGATGAGAATGGCAACCTCTCTATGAAGGGACTCAAGGAGGTTCTTGCCTTTCAAAGGTATGTGGAGACCCTAATGAAGCCTCAAATGTTGAGGTGATTGACGACCTCAAGAAAACTTACCCCGAGATGAACACTAGCTCTGCATATGATGCTACACTCTATCATCCAGAGTTTATCACTCCTCTTCGTTGGCTTCAAGAGGGTCTGAATCAGACTTCTTCAGAGGATGTTATTGTTGCTGAGGTCCTAGCCCAAGTTGGCCAAACTGATGAGGGTCCCTTGAGGAAGGGAAAAAAGCTAGTAGAGGCTACACCAGATGTCGAGGTTTCTGAGAGTGGGGTCCTCAATCTCATCCCCTAGTCCATGATATCTCCCGAAGGTATTCCCTTGTTCTGTAGTGTAGATTCATTTTGAGAAATTTACCCTCGCCTCATGCGTACCTATTTTGGAGATGGTACTTGACCTTTTCCAAGTCACTTGTCCATCTCTGATGTAATTTTTTTATCTGACCACATTTCCTTCTGCATTGCAGGCCCTTCTAATGCTACTGGGGTAGGGAAAATTTTTGAAGATGGGGTTCCTCCAAGCAGTTTTGAGCCAATCGACATGCTCGAGGACAAGGGTGATGAAGATAATGCTCCCCTTGTTCAAATACACCAGAGAGGCAAACCCGGGGATGCTCTGTAATAGAATTAGGATCCTGAATTCTCAACTCTTTATATTTTTTGCACTAGACTGGAATATTTTTTGAGGTCTGTTTGTGGCCTCCTTTTCTATCAATGTCTTGCAGTTATATTTGCTAAGCATTCTGTCTTTACTCTTTGAACTTGAGGCAAATAACTCAAAGTGAAGACCTGATAAGCATTATAAAAAAGGAATAACTTATCTTTCATTCATGTGTTGCTCAAACTAAAAACTATTAGTTTTGTTGAGGAGCCATGATGTTCGGCAAGGTCTTTTAAATTAGCTTCTCGGGGTCTATAATGTCTCAGTCAGCTTTAGGCATAGAACTTCTTTAGATGGCAAATGTTGCAAGGTCTCGGGAGTTATCTTCCTTCGAGATCAGCGAGCTTGTAGTTCCCTTCTTTTTGAACCTCTTGGACTATATATGGTCCTTCCCAACTTTCTTGCAACTTGGTCAGTTGACCTTGTTTGCCAACATTTGACCTTTTGACTACCACTTCTCGAATTGTGAAATGCCTTGTTTTCACTCTTTCTTTTGAAAAAATTTGTCACTTGCCGTTTGTAGGTCCCATCAACTTCCATTACTTTGTTTTTGACCTCTTCAAGGAGGTCAAGGTTTGCAAATTCTCTCAACCTTATTTAAGACTAAATTATATTTAGTCAGTATTAATGATTTCATGTCGACCTCGGCCAGTATCCCTGCCTCTACACCAAATCATAAGTTGAACGGTGTTCCCAGTAACCTTTCTAGGTGTCGTTCTGTATGTCCACAGAATGTTTAGAATTTAATTTGGCCTAGCAGGTTTGCAACCTTCTTTCTCGAGCTCGGTGAGTCTTTTCTTGAGCCCTTCCAGGATGGTCCTGTTTATGACCTCAGCGAGCCCATTAGCTTGGGGATGAGCTACAGAGGTCAGCCTCCATTCAATGTTCAAATTCTCGTAGAATGTTTTGAATGGGTCGCCAATGAACTGTCTTCCATTATCAAAAATTATAGCTTTAGGAATCCTGAACCTGCACATAATGTTTCTCCCGACAAAACACTAGACTTTCGGCAATGAGATGGTGGCCATTGGCTCTGCTTCAATCTATCTGGTGAAGCATTCCACGGCAACGACAAAGAATTGAACACCCCCCACTCCTTTCAGGAAAGGTCCAAGGATGTTAATGCCCCAAATATCAAAAGGTACTGATGCATTGATGGATTGATACCTTGTTGGCGGCACATGTGATTTGTTCTCGTGCAGCTGGCAGCTCGTTTATTTCTGTATATTCTGATCAATGTTTGAAACCATTGAGGTCCAGCAATACCGAATTCTTAGTACCTTTTTGTCCATAGTCATTGCTCCTATGTGTGATCCACATATTCCACACCTCTTCAATGACATATTATCCCTCTTCTTGACTTAGACATTTGAGTAATGGCGAAGTATATGACCTTCTGTATACCTTGTCATCTCTTATTAGGATGTAGCGAGGTGCCCATTTTCGCACTTGGTGAGCTTCTTTTGGGTCCTGTGGGAGGTTGCCATCTTTGAGGTACTTGTAGAGTAGATATCTCCAGTCTGTATGATCCTCTATAACCAAGCTCTTGTCTTAGTTTATGCTTGGAGAGTATAACTGTTCCACCAGTAGCTCTACATTTGTCCCGACTATCTCTCGATAGACTTTGGATAGTGCGTCTGCCTCAGCATTTTGTTCTCTAGGTATCTGCTCAATGACATATCATCCCTCTCCTTGACTTAGACATTTGAATGATGACCAAGCATATGACCTCTTGTATGCCTCGTCATCTCTTATTAGGATGTAGCGAGGTGCCCATTTTTGCACTTGGTGAGCTTCTTTATTGTCCTGTGGAAGGTCGTCATCTTTGAGGAACTTGTAGAGCGGACATCTCCAATCTGCTTGATCCTCTATAACCAACCTCTGGTCTTGGTTTATGCGTGGAGAGTACAACTGTTCCACCAGTAGCTTTGCATTTGTCCCAACTATCTCTCGATAAGCTTTGGATATTGCATCTGCCTCTACATTTTGTTCTTTGGGTATCTGCTCAAGCTTGGATGTGAAATCCCTTACTCTTTTGAGATATTTGATCATGTTATCTTCTCTAGCTTCGTATTCTCCAGTGACCTAGCTGGCTATGACCTGCGAATCAATTTTAACATGCAATTTCTGCACTTTGAGAGCTCCTATAAGTCTTAGGCCTGCTAAGAGAGCTTCAAATTTGGATTCATTATTCAAGGTTGGGAAGTTGTACTTCACAAAGTAGGGGATTCTCACTTCCTCAGGGCTGATCAACACTATTCCTGCACTTGAATTTTCTTTTACCATTAAACCAGCTGTATACATTGTCTAGATGTTGATTTCACAAGTGCTTGTGTGCTCCAGTGGAACTCTCGTGCATTCTTCTACAAAGTCTAGGAGATCTCGAGCTTTGATTGCTTTCCTTACCCCTGAGCAATCGACTCACATAATAAACAAGAAACTGTTGTCTTAACCTTTCCACCAACAGCACTGAGCTGACTACTTTCTCTGTCACAATAAGATACATAGAGATTTCTTCTACTGAAATTGGAGAGAAGAGTTAAGGAGGTTGTCCTAGAAAGTTCTGCAGCTTCATGAACGCCACATGGCTGTCCACGGTCCACTATAAGTCCTTTAGCTTCTTTATGACGTCGTAGAATTTTTCTCCTTTGTCCGCCATTTTGCTGATGAAGCACCCTTGTGCTGCCATCTTTCCTACTAGGCACTGGTCCTCCTTGATGTTTCTAGGAGGTTCCATGTCTAACAGTGCCTTTATCTTGTCCAGATTGGCGTCATTGCCTCTTTTAGAGATCATGAAGCCCAGGAATTTACTTGTTGAAACTCCGAAGGTTCATTTTTCTGGGTTGAGCTTCATGTGGGTAGCCGTCATTGTTTGGAAAGTCTAACTGATGTCGTCAATGAAATCTTTAGAGGTCCTAGAATTGATCACTATGTCATCCACATAGACCTCTATGTTCCTCCTGAGATGGTTTTTGAACATCTTATGCATAGCTCGTAGGAATTTTGCTCCTGTATTCTTCAGGCCGAATAGCATTTTGGTGTAGCAGTAGTTCCCAACCTCTGTGATGAACAAGCTATTTTCCATGTCTTCCACTGCCATTAGGATTTGGTGGTACCCTTTGTATGCATCTAGGAAGCATAGCTACTGATACTCGACTGTCGAGTCTACCATTTGGTCTATACTTGGAAGTGGATAGCAGTCCTTCTGGCAAAATTTGTATAGTGTGGTGAAGTCCATGCACATCCTCCAAGTCTCTTCTTTCTTTCAGAATTCCTACTTCGAGAAGAGCTTATACTTGTCGAGCTATGACCTCGTTTCGCTCGGGGGTGAGGGTTCTCTTCTTCTACTTTATCAGCTTGACCCCTGGTTTGAGTCCCACTTTGTGTTTAGCATTTTGTCGGTCTACTCCATTGAGGTCGCTAGGCTACCTAGCAAAGACCTTCAAATACTCTTGAAGGGAATCAACAAGTTTCCCTTTGATTTTAGGAGGTAATTCCAATCCTACTTTTATCCTTTTCTTAGGGAATTTTGGGTTGAGGAACACCTTCTCTCCTCTACTAGCTGCCTGACTTCTATAATCATCATTCCCTTTTGGGAGGTCGATGCAGTTCTCCTTCTCGAGCTTATTCTATCTCTCTTTGTTACCTTCAGTGATGTAAAATTCTGTGGTGAGCTATCTATCCCCTTCTAAGATAATATTAGTATCTCCAACTCGGATTTTCATGCTATAGTTGTGGAGAGAAATTTCTGCTCTCAGGTCCACACCATCCAATCCATGACCTCAGTGACTTCCTTACCACTCACATAGACTGTCATTAGGACTTAGAGAATCCCATCAACATAGGTCGTGCTGCTAGAGTTGTGGCTAACCTTATCAGTAAGCCCTTTTCTATCCCGATTTGGTCGAAAGCCATTAGGTATAAGACATTCACGGCACTTCCAAAGTCCACATGTATTTCACAGACCAGGGAATCTCCAATCTGGATTGACACTATGAGGGGTTCTGAGTCTTCCCCTCGAGCACTCTTTGACCATCTTTCGATGGCGTTTATTTCAGGTATCGGAGGTCGCTGATTTTGAGGAGCTGCTGGAGGTGGATTAGCAGGTCCCGGGTTCCTTGCTAGGAACTCTTGCAGGTGGCCCTCCTTGATTAGCCTCTCAATCTCTTGCTGAAGGTCAAAACAATCGTCTGTGAGATGATCGTGGTCCTTGTGGTATTGTCAGAACTTCGTTGTGTCTCTTTTAGCCACCGGACATGAGAGGTTTTAGGGGCTTCAGGAGACCTCTCTTTTCCATGACCACCAAAATTTCGGCCCGTGAGGTCTTTAGAAGAGTGGCCATGAGGTGGGGGATGAATTTTCTCTTCTTGTCTGAAGTTCCTTTCTTAGGGTGTAGGTATTTCTTGTCCCTCTTTGAGGACTAAGGGCTTTTTGGTTGAACTTTATTCTCTTTTTCAGTGGCTTCGGAAAAGCCAGGGATCTTCTTTTGGACCGCTGTCTCCTCAGTCTTGATCAGTTTTTCTAGAAGCATATGCAACTACTTCATGGTTTCTACTAGCTCCTCACTCAGCCTGAGGGCTATGTAACCCCCTTGCAAAACTTGTTTGAAGGTAATGATGTAGATTTCATCATTTTTCTGCTCTATCTCCACTGCTTCATCATTGAAGCGACTATAGTAGCTTCTTGTACTCTCTCCAACCTTCTGCTTGATGTTGAAGAGGTTGTTGATGCCTTTTTTTCACCTTGTGCTGCTCTAGCAATTTTTCAAGAACAGCCCTTTAGTTGTGTCTAGCTTGAGATGCTTCCTTCCAAAATGCCCTTGAACCAGGATTGGGCTTTTTAGTCAGTGTTGACTGAAAGGCTCTGCATTTAACATGGTCTAGGTACTCGAATCTCCATGTAAGACACATATTCGTCTATGTGGCACAGAGGTTCACCTGTGCCATCATATTTTTCCTCCAAGTGTGGGGCTTTGAATCATGGTGGCATCCGGACGGTTCGGATGCTGTGGACAAACGACGTGAGCTCGATTAGGTATGCAATGCTCCGTGACACCTGATTGGCCAGGGGAGTTACATTTCTCGGTGGATTAGGGGCTGGCCCTCGAGTGTTTTCTCCTGTCATTTATATCTGGCTTTGTCATTGAGGTATCCTTACTCCAAGAGGAGGTCGTGCCGAAGGGTAGTAGGCTCGTGGAAGATGCTATGAATCGTGCACATCTAAGATGTATGAGACGAGTTGGGAGTTACCAAGTCGTGGGCCAATGTCTGGTGGTATCTCTCTCAAGCTCGTTTAGGAGGTCAGTGACCTTGGATGTTGGTGGTAGCAGGTTGCTGCCCACATATCTTTGCTGACATCGTGAGTCTAACTTTCAGGTATTGAAGGTTAGGGCTTTTGGCCCGCTTGGGTTGACTTCTGTCCGGGTGCTGCCTGTGTATGTTGACTTGTCTGGGGTGTACCCGTTTCTCCCATCAACAAGACAGTTCATTATCTAATAAACGATAAATGTTTTTACATACTGTAAAAGAATGAAGAATACTTATTGCTTTGTTTAGATGAAGTTTCAGAAACAATAAATTTTAGTCGTAAAGTTATATGGTAATCAATCTTCTATAAATATATATATATATATGACTCGGACGAAGTCAACCTGAACGGGCACGACCCGGACAAAGTCAACCCAAATGGGCTCGAGGCCCAACCCTCAATACCTGAAAGTTAGACTCACGAAGTCAACGAGGAAAGATGGGCAGCGACTTGCTACCACCAACCTCCCAGGTCACCTCAGGAGAGGTCTTACCGGACCACAACCTTCGACTTGGTAAGCTCCAATCCATCTCATTCATCTTCCATGCCACGACCGCTCGTGCAGGACTCCTAACATCCCCCATGAGCCTATGGTCACTCAATGTGACCTCCTAGAAAAGATAATCGAGACCCTCGACGTCGACGGGTAGGTCGCGAAGTTGGTCTAGAGGTCAGTTAGCTAGCTCGTAGCTCTCGACTAGAGACATGAATGGAAAGATATCCCAACTAAGGGAATCTCCAAGATTTTAGGAGCAATTGGCTTGATATTATTTGATCTCATGATTATCCTAATTGTCTACTGTCACGTAATAAAAGGGCCCTAATCAGAGAGGTAATGTACTTCTTTTTGATATATAATCAAATGATATCAGTCTAGGGACAAGGACGGTACTTTTGGAGTTAATTACACATGATTGCTATCTCAAAATACTTAGGCATCGAAACTCTTCCTTGGGCGACAGCTCCGGTGAGCTGCTTGCTTTCCTCACAGATTGTTGCCATTGACGTCATCATGGTTTTTGAGTTACCTGGAGGCTACTCTTGAGCTCTATCACTTCGGGCGTTGTCCGTGGGGAGAAAACATTCCAAAAAATCCTAGCTTTCTTCCCTATACCAAAAAATAAATAAGCCGGCTAACTCAACAACCATCACCCGTTCGGCTACCACGTCGAGGCAGACCACCCGGCAAAACGCAATTACGCACTACAGAAACAATGCTGGAAGGCCCGTCCCAAGTGGAAGTCATTAGCAACAATCCAGGGTCTCTGATGCAGATCAAGTAGACGAGCAAGATCAAGATTCTTTAATTAATTTACTTCTTTAATTAGATAGAATTTTATTTAGAAAGTTGTTTTATTTTTTTATTGCTTTTTTCCTGATTTTTTTTATTTCCTAGTCTGATTAGGAAAATAATATTTAGCTTTAGTAGTTTACTTGGATTCTATTTCCTAGTCTCATTAGGAACACAGAAGTTCTACTATTATAAATAAGGATGAAAGCCTAAGAGCAGAAGAGAGTTTTTGATGAATTAAAGTTGCCTCTTTTCAACTCTTGCGATTTTTGACTACTTCGAAAATTTGTTTTCGCTTGATTTTAATTTTCGTCTTCTAACTACTTGCGTTGAAGGTTGATTAGAAGGAAAATTGGATCAGGTTTTATTTCGTTTCTTGTTTTGCAAGTTTCTGAACAAGAACGAATCTTCATATTCTGTTTCTAACTGCGTTAGTTGGTCTCAGAGCCAAGATCTGAGATGTCAAGCAAAAACATGGATCCGACTGTGGCTACGATCTTGGAAGAGTTGCACAGTGGTAGGGAAGAGCGTGACCGAGCCATGCAACAGATCCTGGAGAACCAAGCTTGAGCTACCAGATGGTTACAATATCTCCAATGCGTTAAATGTGCAACATCTTTCTCGCTTCTATGGAGACACACAAGCCTCTGGACAAGCTCTCTTCAAGAGGGGGAGTCTGACGCAGTACAAGTAGACGAGCAAGATCAAGATTGTTTAATTATTTTACTTCTTTAATTAGATAGAATTTTATTTA
>JAOXNR010000052.1:0-11626 GCA_028571225.1 Parsonsia alboflavescens | reverse complement strand
CATATATATATATACCATTATTGATGTGTATATATATATATATATATATATATGTGTGTATATATATATACACATACATATATGTGTATATATATATACACAAAAATATATATATATACACAAACATACACATATATATATATTATATTTATATTTATATCTGTGTGTGTGTTTTTTTTTTGTAACAGACTATGAAGTTAAAAAATAAAAAAAAAAACCAATTTTTTCCTCTCTTATTTCCCAAATATGTTACTTATGCACATACATTTATTTTCCTTTTTCCTCTCAAATCTGTTTAAAATTTTTTTAAAAAAAATACAATGAATTGTGAAGAACATCAACCGAACTCTTTAACTTCCCTTTACCATCCTAAATTCTACACAGTTTTAAATTCTTATTATAATTAAATTAAATTAGATTAAGCCTTTAAGTTTCATCTCCTCATGTCTCTTTATATCCTACCAAGTTCACTAAATAAAAACCCATATAATGTATAAAGCATTACAAATTTACATAGTTCAATATACATTAGTCTTAAACCCACGTGATACGTGGTAGATGTGCATTATGGTTTAAAATCATTCAAACCAAAATATAAATATTAAATAATATTATATTATTAAAATTTTATTTAAATAAAATAAAAAAATTAATAAAATACTTATAAAAACTTGTAATACAAATTTCAAAATTATTTTTTGAAAATAATCTTTTTAATTTCATTATCTCAAAGGTGATTTAAAATTATTCAAACCACACAATATAAATACTAAATCATATAATATTTCTAAATATTTATTTAAATTAAATATAAAAAATTAATGAAATTAAGAAATTTTATTAATATAAAAATTTGTAATACAAATTTCAAAATACTTTTGAAAAATAATATTTCTAATTTTCGACTCAAATGCCTTTTAAAATCATAATTCTCATTGACATTAGACAACATTTGACCTTAATTTCTATTGATTGTTATACATCATGATTGACAAATGTTATCGGTGAAATTTAAATTATATTAACAATAAGTTGTCTTTTATAAAAATAACCTTTCTAATTTTCCAACTTAAATGCCCTTTAAAATCATAATTCTCATTGACATTAGACTGTGTTTGTGCAAACATTGAATATTATTAAATAATTATAAATAAGAAGAATCGATTGTAACGTATTTAAATTAAAATAAATCATTTAATAATGATTTTTTATATAACTTATTTTGCGTTTATTTATTAATATTTTTATTTCATATATAATATTTTTTAATATGTAGTATAGAATAGATGTTTACTTTAATTTTGAATAAAAAAATTAATGAGCCTCTTTAATTTTATTATTTAATTATATATCCTTATAATTTATTATGGTTAATGATGAGACTAAAAGTCAGTGGAATGTCAATTCCTTAAATTAAGAAATTAATGTGATGTAATTCTTTAAATCAAAGATGATTTAGAGCAACTTTATTTCAAAAATTAAATAAGTTTATTATGAAAAGAAAAGGTGAACTATAATTATGAATATCTCAAAATAGATATAAAGAAGACTATCTATAAAGAAATTACTTTGAAGGCTTCTAAACTTGTGGGAAAAAAAGTTTTACCCTTACTTATAATTTGGGATAAAGAGAGTATAAAAAAATTGACAACAAATGACCTAATAATTAGAGAAAAAAAAAATGTACTATGATCTGAATTTTAAAATATTGAAAAATATCAAATCTTAGAAAAGATGTTAGGGCTTGAGAGAACAAAACAAGGACCAAAAAAAAAAAAAGTTGTCTAAAACTAAAAGTAAAAAGTAAATTTGCAGTTAAGTTTTAAACCTAAATTCTTGAGTTTTTAAAAGTTAAAACTTCATTTGGAATAAAAGGTCTGAAAATTTATCAGATATTGAAAGACTATAATGTCCTTCAAATATTAGTTAAAATTATAAAAACACCCTCCAACTTAATCAAATTTCCCAATATCAAATCCTTAATAGTCATAAGTTGCATATGGAAACGAACAATTTCAAACCCCAAACTGCAAACCTCAAAAATCTAATCTAATCTGTTATTAAATCATTGTTTTCTTCAAAATTTTTAGAACAAAAACACGACATTCAAGAAATTGATAACATCGAAAAAATTTATTTAGGAGAGGCACATATAACTTTTAATTTATCTTAAGACTTTCAAATTTGTCTAAAAGAATTTGCATTCATCGCCCCTCAAACCCAAACATCGTCCGTGAAGATGTTTTATTATCTGTTTGTTAAATAAGTCCTAGTCTTTAGGGACATCTTTTAGTTTGAATTATTTCAGATTTATGTAGCCACTTAGCCTCAGTTTTAGTTAAAATGGATTGTTTTTCGATTTTCTGTTATATTCTGATTGGCTATTTAAAGCCAAAGATAGCTATCAATAAAACTCAAGTCATTCAAATCCAGTCTGTTGTGTAATTGTTCTTAAGTTTCATACTAGATCAAAGTTCTCAACAATCTGGTATCAGAGCCCCCACTGGGTTTGACAAATTCCTGCAGCAGCACAGAGAATGACTCAAAAGATGAATACTGAAGGAAACTTTATTCAGGCAGGCATTCCTCGCTTTGATGGTCACTATGATCATTGGAGTATGCTGGTGGAAACTAATGGAGACTGGCTATGTTGCACCAGCCAGTGGAATGTTGCAATCAGAAGCCCAACAGAAGAAAAATGATGAGATGAAGCTAAAAGACCGGAAAGTGAAGAACTATCTCTTTCAGGCCATAGATTGCAAAATTCTTGATACCATTATCAAGAAGGACACAACCAAAGACATATGGGATGCCATGAAGAAAAAGTATGAAGGGAACGCAAGGACCAAGAGATCTCATTTTCAAACTCTCCGCAGAGAATTTGAAACTCTTGAAATGAGACCTCGAGAAGGAATAACAGAATACTTCTCTAGAGTCATGACAGTAGCAAACAAGATGCGAATTTATTTAGAAGATATGCCGGATGTGAAAGTGATGGAGAAAATTCTACGCTCTTTAGATGAGAAGTGTAATTATGTTGTTTGTTCCATTGAGGAGTCGAAGGATATTGATGCCCGTACTATTGATGAGTTACAAAGCTCATTAATAGTACATGAACATAAATTCCAGAGGTGCAATGGTCAAGAGCAGGCTTTGAAAGTGACATATGAAGGAGGAAGAGGTCATGGTCGCGGTGCATACAGAGGAAGAGGAAGAGGAAGAGGGAGAGGTCGAGCAGGTTTTAATAAGGAAACTGTGGAATGTTACCGATGTCATAAACTTGGACATTTCCAATAAGAATGTCCTTCTGGAAATAGAGAAGCAAACTATGCAGAGGTTGATGAGAAAGTAAAAATGCTTCTGATGGCTTATGTGGAGCTATATGATGCCACGAGAGAAGATGCATGGTTTCTTGATTTAGGATGTTCAAATCACATGTGTAGCAATCAAGCGATGTTTAGTGAACTTGACATAACATTTCGCCATTCGGTGAAATTGGGAAACAACACTAAGATGATTGTGATGGGAAAGGGAAGTGTAAAACTGCTACTGAATGGAGTCAATCATGTTATCACTGAGGTATATTATATTCCTGAATTAAGAAATAATCTCTTGAGCATAGGACAGTTGCAGGAGAGAGGTGTTGCTATTTTGATCAAAGATGGAATGTGCAAAATATTTCATCCAGAAAAGGGTCTGATCATTCAAACCAACATGAGTGCCAATAGGATGTTTATCTTGCTAACTCAGTCTCAAGCGCAGTCTCAAGCACAATCTGATAAGTGTTTTCACACCAAAATTGAAGATTTGACTCATTTTTGGCATCGGAGGTATGGACATCTGAGCTACAAAGGTCTGCGAACCTTATTACACAAAGACATGGTGTATGGACTTCCTCAACTCATTGACTCAAGAGTGACATGCACTGATTGCATCAACGGCAAACAACACTGTGATCCTATTCCAACTAAGAGTAATTGGTGAGCAGCTTAGAAATTAGAGCTTATTCATGCAAACATTTGTGGCCCGATCTCTCCTACATCTAATAGCAATAAAAGGTATTTTTTGTTATTCATCGATGATTACAGTAGAAAAGCTTGGGTGTATTTTCTAGTAGAAAAATCAGGGGCTTTCATTTCCTTTAAATGTTTTAAAGCTATGGTTGAGAAAGAAACGGGGCTATTTGTTACATGCCTACGCACTGATAGAGGAGGTGAATTCAATTCAAATGAGTTCAATGATTTCTGCAAACAAAGTGGAATTAAAAGGTAGCTAACCACTGCTTATACGCCGCAACAGAATGGAGTAGCAGAAAGGAAGAACAAAACCGTAATGAAAATGGTTCGATCAATGCTGTCAGACAAGAACATTCCAAAGACCTTTTGGCCAGAAGCAGTAAACTGGAGTATCTACATTCTAAATAGGTGTCCTACATTGGCTATCAAGGATGTCACACCAGAGGAGGCTTGGAGTGAAGTGAAACCCTCAATAGAACATTTTCGGGTCTTTGGTTAGCACACGTTCTTGTACCAGAAGAAGGGAGGAGAAAACTTGATAGTAGAAGCATTATATGTGTGTTATTGGGAGTTAGTGAGGAATCAAAAGGCTATAGGCTATTTGATCCTATTGCTAAGAAAATTGTTGTGAGTAGAGATGTAGTTTTTGAAGAAGAAAAACAATGGGATTGGGATGTTAGTTATGAAAAAAACATAATAGTAGACTTAGAATGGGGAGAGAATAAAGAAGGGGTGAGTGAAAATGAGAATGGAGATGATACAGATGGAAAGGGAACTAGTGCGAATAATGATGGAGAAGAAACTAGTGGTGAGGGAGTTAGAGAAGGTGAAGAGAGAGTGAGGGAGCTAAGGCAATCTTGTGAGAGACAGCCTCCTACGTGGATGGAAGATTATGTTAGTGGAGAAGGTCTATCTGACGATGAAGTTCATGTGCCACAAGTTGTATCAACTGATCCCTTGTCCTTTGAGGAAGCCATGAAGAGTGCATATTGGAGAGTAGCCATGGACAATGAAATCAAGTCCATTGAGAAGAACAAAACATGAACACTCACCGAGCTGCCAACTGAAGCCAAAAAAATTGGAGTGAAGTGGGTTTACAAAACAAAATACAATGAACATGGAAAAATTGATAAGCATAAGGCTCGTTTGGTTGCAAAAGGGGATTCCCAAAAGCATGGGATAGACTACAAAAAAGTTTTTGCACCAATGGCAAGGTTGGATACTATAAGAATGATTATCGCTCTAGCTGCACAGAAGAATTAGGAAATTTTTCAATTAGATGTCAAGTCAGCGTTTCTCCATGGTGAGTTGAAAGAAGATGTTTATGTGGAGCAACCTAGAGGACATGAGAAGAAAGGCACTGAAAGTTTGGTTTACAAACTACGCAAGGCCTTGTACAGATCGAAACAAGCTCCACGAGCTTGGTTCAGTCGCAACCAAGCACATTTCATTGGAGAAGGGTTTCAGAAATGCGAAAGTGAGCAGACACTATTCACAAAAAGAAACAAAGAAGGGGGAATTATCATTGTAAGTGTTTATGTTGATGATTTGATTTTTACTGGTGATAATGAAGCTATGATGTCTGAATTTAAAAGCTCTATGTTAAGAGAGTTTGATATGTCTGACTTGGGGAAAATGAGATTTTTTCTTGGAATTGAGGTACTACAAAAGTCTGATGGTATTTATCCATGTCAAAGAAAATATGCTTTGGAGATTTTGAAAAGGTTTGGTATGATGGAAAGCAATTCGATGAGCGGTCCAATAGTTCCTGGTTTCAAAGTAAGTAAAGATAAAAATGGAGTTCCTGTTGATGAGTCATACTACAAGCAGTTAGTGGGAACCTTAATGTATCTCACCGCCACAAGACTTGACATGATGTTTGCTAGTTGTCTCATAAGTAGATATATGGCAAAACCAAAGGAAAGTTACCTACAGGTAGCTAAGAGAATACTTCGAAATTTAAAAGGGACTGTAAACTTTGGAATTCATTATAAGAAAGGAGGAAATGGTGAATTGAAGGCATTTACAGATAGCGACTATGCTGGAGATATGGAGCATAGAAAGAGTACATGTAGGTACGTGTTTTTAATGAGTTCGAGTGCTGTTTCATGGTGTTCGAAAAAGCAACCTATTGTGACTTTATCCACCATAGAAGCTGAGTTTGTAGCTACTACAGGTTGTGCTTGTCAAGGAATTTGGATGAAGAAAAGTTTAAAGGAGCTGGGACATTCAAATGGAGAATGCATTTCAGTCATGTGTGACAACAGTTCAACCATCAAGTTGTCTAAAAATTCTGTTATGCATGGTCGCAGTAAGCACATTGATGTAAGATTTCATTTCTTAAGGAATCTTACTAAGGATGGTGAAATTGAATTAGTTCAATGTGGGAGTCAAAATCAGGTGACAGACATAATGACCAAACCATTAAAGCGTGAAGTTTTTCAGAAGCTTCGAGAGTTAATGGAAGTATGCGAGATTTCTAGTATAAACTAATTGTTTCACAGCATTTATTTTAAGGGAGGGAATGAAGATGTTTTATTATTCTATTTTATTAAATAAGTCCTAGTCTTTAAGGACATCTTTTAGTTTGAATTATTCTAGGTTTATGTAGCCACTTAGCCTCAGTTTTAGCTAAAGTTGACTGTTTTTCGATTTTCTATTATGTTTCGATTGGCTATTTAAAGTGAAAGATAGCTATCAATAAAACTCAAGTCATTCAAATCCAATCAGTTGGGTACTTGTTCTTAAGTTTCATACTAGATCAAAGTTCTCAACGGTCCGTCTATAATCGATTGCTATGCTCCCCGCACGACCGCCTATATAAAAGAGGGATAAGAAGGCATCAGATGATCTTACCCAATTCCAATCTGATCTGATCACAGATCTAAAAGAATGTTGGGAAACAAGAAGTAGGAGAAAAGAAAAAGGAGGGAGGGAGATGAAAGAAGAAGTAGGGGAATAAGAAGGGGGAAGGAAGAAGAAGGAGCATGGAGGAAGAAGATCAGAAAAGAAGAGAACAAAGGAAGGAGAAGCAGAGGAGAAAAGAAAAGATGAATACGGCAGTGCAGAAACGGAAAAATGAAGACGTGGGGATGAAGGTAGGAGAGAAAAAAATAGTGTCGTACATGAGGTTAGAAAAGGAAAAGAATAAAAAGTACATAAACCATGTGATTTTGAATCTGAAAAGAGCTAGACGGGTTTTTAGTTTTCTTAGCCAATTGACTGGGTTTTTCAAAAATTAAGTTGGATCAAATCGAATGAATTGTTGTCCAAATACATTTTAAGTAATTGTTCACTTTCTGAAAACTAAAAAGCCCTTGTCCAAATAGGTCCCTAGCAGCCCAATTTCATGGTTCACAATGATGATATGCTAATTTTCATAATTTGACCCTTAAATTATGAGCTAAGTGACCTTCAGATGCAATTGTTTATTGGAAATTAGACTCTAAATTGGTTGAAAGGAAAAAAAAAAAAAAAGGGTATCTCGAAAAGACATTTTACGGATAAAATTTTTTTAAAACAATTATGAAGCATTAAAATGACCAAAATAGTCATTTGCAAAGGAATATAAAACACAAGCACTTGGAATTTGTGGGGAATGACATCTTTAGGATAAGTTAGTGCAAAAAAAGTCTATTTTTTTAACTTTAACAAAATTAATCTACATTGACATGTTTTTTTTACACAAATGCCTTTTCCATCCCTATCTAACCCTCCTTCGTTGTTAAACAATCTATACACTTAAAATTAACAATCCACATATTTATAAACATGTGACTTGTTTGTATAACGCTCCTTTTTACAGAGGTATAGTTGTTAAAAAAGTGTCCTCTTAGACATTTTTTGAAAAACTTATAATTGTGGCCAAAATTTGAAATTACTAAAGCAAATAGCACCTTTATGAAATTAAGCCTATAAAGGCTCTTTACAATTAAGTTAATGAGTCTAAAACAGTCTATAGTTGAAAAAATAATGTTATAAATTGCATCTGTGTATTTTCATAAATAGTATACATCAAGAGAGTGCCATAGAGAGTTAAAGACTTTAGTTAGTTTTACCATATGAAGAGCTCCAATATGTATTGTGGAGAAAGGAATTGATATTGTATTGAAACAAATAAATAACATTCTTACAAAAGGCAGATTGACTACACAACTTGGAGCTCACTAGTATAGTGTCAAGAACTAAAATAAATTGTATACAAATGTCTTGTCTAGGTAGAAAAATATTCTAATCGTATAAGTGAAATTCTCAGAGCTCTCATGTGTATTCACGTGCAGTTGAATGTATATATATTTTTCAAACAAGTTTTTAATTCCATATAAGCAAAATTACCTAAATATCCTCAAATGATTTCTAGGCAACACTATAATCTATCTAATTGCTTATTGTTTCAGCTATTTGATTTTCATTAGTTTAACAAAATTGATTTTCAAATGTATCTAGGTTAGAATAAGAGAGGTTAAAAGAACTTGATTAAATTGATGGATTTATCGCAAGTAAAACTAATTTTCTTTAATTTTATTAGTAGAAATAAATACTTTTTTCATATTATTTAATTATTCATCTATTTGTGCTTTAATTGTACAAATAAATGACTCGAAAAGCATAGATAAAAATAGACAATACAATTAGTTTAGAAAAAGTCCTACTACTACTATTTTATTATTATTATTATATCTTTTCGACATTCAATATTATCAAATTACATTTTTAAATTACGAAACAAAAACACGAATAAAAAATTTATTCAATTTTATCATTCAATTAACTAAAGTGTAACCACTCAAATTATATAAATCATTCAATTTATACACAAAAATTATTACTTAGAGACATAGTATTGTGGTTTAAATGTCAAAATACTCAAAGATAAATAATTAAATTAAATATTTATAAGCTGAGTGGTTAAATTTCTGAAATTATGAATTCAATAATATATCAAATTTAAAAAAGTGCCAATTTAAGGGTTAATATATTTATTTTGAGAAAGAAATGGAGAAGACAAGGATTTTAATTTGATGTTTCGAACTCAAATTTATATATCTACTAATAGTTACGTGACACCCCACCTTGCGCCACTGGATCTCGGGTGGGTATCTGGTCTCGTGGAGGGGTATTGAATTTCCCCCACCTGAGTGATGGGTTAAGGTGAAATGTGGGAAGGGACGTCAAACGCTAAATATTACAATATGGAAAATTTCAAACTAAACTTCAATTAATATCGTGGTTTCCTACATGTTGACAGTGAGGAATTTCATACGTATCAACATCAAAAGTATCGAAACAAGTCTTTCTACCGATCTTACTAACATACACCCAATTAAAAGATCACAAAACTATGTCTATTCCGATCCGGTGGATATCCATCCAAAATCTGTAGAGTAAGAATGAAAAACACATTTTTAAGGGCTAAAAGTCCAGTCAGGAATTCTTGCTAGGTTTTAAGGAAAAACGAATAGACATTTAAGAACTCAAACATTTCCATATCCAGAAAACAAAAAAATTGCTTGAACGAGCACATAACATGAATAACACAATTGCATGATCATGTCTTTTCTACTGTACCCCTAAACAAGACAAGATGTAAATATTCTTCGAGTACCATCGATGGCCCTTCTATTATGTTAAACCTCCCAACATGCATCAAGGAGAACCCTAACAGTCCATGGGATCCATACGCAAGCTCCGTCAGCCTTGTGCTTTCCTGTCCCTTTCAAGTTGCCTATCGTTAATTCTTTGGCTAGAATATAATCCATATACATGGGATATTTCTTCTTTATAGGTGAGTTTAGGACTGCTAAGAAGATTACCTCATCTAATTTGTGGTCCTTAACTCGACCTTTCGGATTCCATATCCTAGGTTCCATCTTGGACATGACCTGATCTATTCCATTTGGCTCACTTGATAGTTTAATTGATTTCGGGCCAGCGGGAACTTGCCCTTGATACCAAAACACTTTTAGACTTAATTTCTACAAAATTAGGATAAAAAATCTATTTCAAGTAGAGTTGAACTAAAAGCTGGAAATATTTTGGAGGGCTTGGTTCCAAATACATTTTCTCAATCAAAGTATAATTTGTGTGGCTAGAATCAAATTCATATATAACATTATGAAATATATATAATTATACCCAAATTGAAAATCAAGATTTAGACATTTCAATCTATTTGATACAACAAATTCATATACTGAAGCCAAGAATACTTCATGGCATGAACAAAAATCATAGCAATGAAAAATAAGCAAGCCTCCGACTCCAAGATTTGATTCTGCCCATCCTCCACAACACAACCACAATTTTAATTTCAAATCAAGAATCATCCTCCAAGTTTATACAAGAAAATAAAAACCGTTTCCTTAAAACATGAACTTCCATTTTCTAAAATTAAAGAAAATAATGAATAACGAATTTCCAAGCTGGTAATATCCTTCTAAGAATCCTTCAAGTCCTAGCTTTGATTTCCTTCTTCCCTTCCTTTTCTTCTCTGTTCCCTCTCCCGGCTCTCTCTCTTTTTCCCTCTGCTTGGCTGAGTGAAATTAAGTGGGGAAAGGGTTCCTGGGTCTCAAGAATGAAAGGGGAGGTGTTGGAGTGGTGAGGAAGTGATTAGTGTTGGATTGCTATTTTTTAAAACTCAGGTATAAAAGAGTCTCTTGAAGGACCAAGAAAGGTGTGAAATGTCTTTATACCTCTTCCACTTAATTGGTATATTTGGGACAATTTTTTGGAACAAATTAGACATGGTCAAGCAATGAAATTGGTCAAATTGACATAATATCGGAGGAAAATTTTCGACTAACTAAACTTCAAAATTCTAAAACCTAAATCAGTCATCTTCCTTTATTAAAAAAGAGCTTTCCATAAATATAAAATTTGGCCTAATTAGGTTTAGATTTGGTCATCTAAATGATTTTTTACAGTAGGATCTTAACTAGAAGTTCGTGGATGAAATTTACTGTTCAAGTCTAAATTGGACACTAAATTGTATATGATTCCCTTGTTGAAAATCATAATAAATCTCATGATTAAATATTCCCATATGTGAAGTAGAGTTCGCAGAGTTTTCACTCCAATAAGAATTGATTTAGACCCTTAAATATATTCATAATTTAGGCCTAACTAGTCTTGATCATTGAAACTTAAATCTCAAGTTAAAAGTTCTAATCCTCAACAATCCTTATGATTTCAAGTGTATGATAATGGTCCTTAAAGGTCTCTTAAACCTTCGCAAAACTTCCGTAATCAAACCAAGCTTGATCCTAATCATACCATGAAGTCATTCTTTCATATTGGAAATTTTATAAAATTAAGAGTACCAAATAGCAATTGTTTAGTAAAGTTGGGAAAAGCTTAATAGATTAAATTCATCAACATAGGGGTGACGAGATGGTTAATCACTACTCATTTAAGGTTTATTTAAATATATAAATATATATTCCTTTTTTTTTTACCCCACCTCATTCCTAACCCACCCTGTATCCCTTCCCTCGAGGATTAACAGTAGCACTCCTAGGGATGGCAATTGGGCAAGTCAGGGCAGGTTTTTGAAAACCCAGACCTGCCCTGTCCTTCTTGGAGCTAGGCCCGCCCTGCCCCGCGACCTGCCA
>JAOXNR010000051.1:0-11632 GCA_028571225.1 Parsonsia alboflavescens | reverse complement strand
TAAAAGATAAATAATATCTTTTTAGATATGAGAATATTTCAGGGATAATCATGAAGATACCAATTCCGAATAGGCAATAAAAATCTTCACAAATATTAATCTAACATAAACACTAATAAGATCAACCTGTAATATTCAAAAACCAAAATAATAATTGCCCTAATAGCCAATAAATAATAGCAAATAAATATCTAACAATCCTTCCAAACATTAATAAACTTCCACTCAACAGAGAGCTTCATCATCTTGGCTACCATTTCAAAGTCCAGAACTATGTGGTTGAAAGCTCCAGTTTTTAGTATCGTAAACCGCAACCCCCATAGAGTGCCAAGAAGTCCTTTGCTCTCCTCAAACCATCATGAACTCATTCCTTTCGATTTCCAGCTGTAACCTGATGTAAAACACTATGATACCCTGTCCCACACTGGAAATATATATGTTCATTATATGATTGATAAGAATAAGTCTAATTATTCATTTTCAATTGGGGACATTTATTTTGGTATGGCAAGGACAGTCAATGTCTCATTTCGGTTTGCATTTGCAAGTCACACACCTTCCTAGTGTCTTTCTGAATCCATTATTCTCAATTGGAATTGCAAAATCATCTATGTCTGCAAGAACCCTTTGGGTACTTTTATCTCCCAGTGGAGTTTTGCCCAAAAACTTGCGGCGGGGAAAGCCGGAATTCATCCCCTCTCTCTTGATGAAGCTTTCGAGTTGTTTATGGAGGGAAAACATTGCGCTGGTCCCTTTTGGGAACACATTCTTGGATATTGGAATGCGAGCTTAAATACCCTGACAAGGTATTATTTCTGAGATACGAGGAAATGAAGCGGGATACTGTTCCTCGGGTGAGGAAGATTGAAGAAATCACATAATTGTGTAGCTTCAAGAGTCTTAGCAAATTGAAAACCAGCAAAACATGTGAAATTCATTTTGAATGAGGATAGACAATTCAGAAAGCTTCATTTTTCAGGAAAGGAGAAGTCGGAGATTGGGTTAATTACCCATGGCTGTGAGGGGTAAAAGAGTCATAGAAAATAAATTTGCTGGTTCTGTTTGACATTTCAATTCTGATATTAAAGCATTGTTACATTGTTATAACTTAATAGTATAATGTGTTTATTTATTGCTTTGGTGCTTGCTTGTTATTATTATTTTTTTATATATTTAAACTTTTTACCACATATTTTAAGAAATTTATAATAAAAGATAATATACTGCAGAAGTGCGAGTCTTCATTTAATTATAAATCATTTTACTATACCTTTTTTTTATCTTTTATTATAAGTTATTATTGACAGTTTAATATATAATGTACTTAATTTTTTTCAAATTTATCCATACTCTCATTTTCTTTTTAAAGTATTTTTCTTTCTTTCAACCTTAATGTTTTTTTTCATAAAGATATTTTTAAGGGACAAAAAGAAACCTTTGATTCAAACGATTTAATTATATGGTGTACTATATAGTGGGCCCGTGCTTTTGACATGGTTGCTTTTTTAGATAAAGTACACTTTGATTATATCATGAAAGGTCAAGATATATATAATATGATTTGTACTTTAGTATTTAAGGGTTTAAGATACAAGTAAACACTTTTCAAAGGAAAACATGGATCTTGAGCTCTGCATAATTTTCATATATAGTGTCCACCTTTTGGTTGATATAAAAATTTGGGGAAAAAAAAAAGAAATATTAATTGAGAACTACTATTATAGGGATGCTCTACAAGTTAAGTGAATTGTTACACTTTTTGGCTTTATTTAAAAATTTAAAAAAGAAAAATTAATTGAGAGCTACTATTACACGAATGCTCGACAAACTACGTGAATTGTTGCACCTTTTTGACATTGTATAAAAATTTTAAAAAGTAAAAAGAAACATTAATTAAGAGCTATTATTACACGAATGTTCTACAAACTATGTGAATTGTTGTGTTAAATAATTAAGGTCTAGGAATATAGCCGTTTGGCTTCACAATAACATAGAGGATAAATACTAAGCAATAGATAAAGGAAGTTGTGGTGTTACGTTGCGGTTGTGATTTTCAATACTTTTTCTCAAGCCAACTTCAATTCTTGACAGAAGTTTTTGAACTTGTTATCACTCAATCCTTTTGTACATAAATCTGCTACTTGATCTTCAGTCTTAACATGATTAAGATCAATCTCTTGTTGTATGATTTATTCTCGAACTAGTTTTCTGTGTAGAAATGCATTTTTTACATTCATCTGCCATAAACTCTAATCGTTGTTATTAGCAAGTGTAAGTAGGACTCTAATATTGATAAGCTTTGCAACAGGACTACAATAATCATCATAGTCAAATCCATATTGTGGAAAGAATCCTTGAGCTATGAAACGAACTTTATACCTTTCAATGGATCCATTTGTGCTGTAAACCCATTTGCAAGAAATCGGCTTCACTTCTTTTGGCTTTGGCACAAGCTCTCATGTTTGGTTTGGATGAGAGCATCAACTTCTTTCATGGGCATTATGCATTCTGGATTTTGTGATGCTTCCTCATTTGTCTCTAGCTCTTTCAAAGCTTTTTTTTCTATGATGACAGCATTTGAATATTTGGGATTTAGCTTTTTCATTCTTGTTGATCTTCGAAGTTAAGGGGAGACTTCTACTATGCTAGGCTCGTTTTCTTGACTTGGTTGATTGTATACACTGGGGATTTTGTGTTGCTACATGTTCATCATCAGCAGCACTATATTGGTTATATGTATCAATGCCAAGTACTGCACTTGTAAAAATGTCTAATAAGGGGAACACTGATGCTTTAAACTCTCTTAAACCTTTTCTTTTTTAAAAAAAATTTTATCAAAAAAGGTATTATTGCTCTCCACCCATAACATTACTTAGAAAAGAGTTTCACGAAATGATACCATCGGGGGTTCAAGCACTACCCTAACACAGTTCAACCCAAGTACTTCTTTCCCCTTGACGCATCCCTAGCTTAGCTGGTAGTCTTTTTTCCTCTTACTCATAGTTCAAGGATAATGCCTGCATCTACTAATATGGCCATCATGGTTCACGTATAACTAGGGAATACTGGAAGGAATAATAGACTCTTTAGGAATTCAAAAAGATTTTGAAAGAGAGATCGAAAGACTTAGAACACCATTGATAGGGAAACACTCATGATATTATTGATAAATATTTATAGTAGATACTTTACAAGAGCCTATAGTAGACACCCTAACTCAAAGAGACTTTCATCACACCAACTTTACTTCGAAATTAACTTTGAAACTAACTTCTAAAATTAAAACTCAAAACTAACTTCCAAAAATAAAACCCAAAACTAACTTGACTTTGAAAATGAAACCGAAACTAATTTGATTCAAAACCTAACTTTCGGTTCTCCTTATAGGGGAGTAACCGACTTATTTTAGTAACCTAAACAAGACATATCTTGCATGAGTCCAACAGAAATCACATGACTAAAAATTACAAAGAGAATATTCAGTACCAAGGACAGAAACCCTAATCTAGAATACAACAAAATAACTATCACAGGAATACATAATATGACAAATAAAAAACAAAACACTGAAAACAAGGCTGGCATTTTTGGTGAAGACCAAATCTGCATGGCTGAATTAGCTGCTTCATTTTTTTTTGGTTAAGGGATGCCTAGAACAAAAACAAAAGAAAGGTGGACACATAGCACTTCTGTCCGAAAATTCTTCTGGTGACAAGGATGGAACATGGCCCTTCAGTCCGAATTTTTGCTGCTAATGTGTAGACTGAATTTTGATGACTTGGCTGTTGTAATTTGCATGAAGGACAGCTTCATAATCTAGACGAAGTGGCTGAGAGACAAGGCTGATCAAAGGACTGTTTAACTCAACAATACAACAGTAGAAAAACTTTGGCAGAAACTTTCTGAAGGCAGAAACTCTTCTGCTTAAGATTCTTCTTGCTAACTGAACTTGTTGTTGTATGCTGAAAGTAGAACTATTTAACTGAAGTAAAGACATTAAGAAACAATAGAACATTCTTGTGACTTTGTTAAAGAGAATTGTAGAGATACCTGAAGAGAATTCCAAAAATTCTTTTCAAAGATTCCCGACTTCTTCCAGTGCTGCATGGAGGGCTGGAGTATGATGATCTGGCAGCTTGGTTCTTGCATGAAGGACAGCAACTTTTTGCATGAAAAAGCTGAGGAACACTAAACTGAAACAGAACTGTACAACTGTACAACTGAAAAGGACACTAGTATGGTAGAATATTTTTGACCGATCTTTCCTTGCTGTGGTAACCGAACTGTAGCTGCTATTTATAATTCCCTGTGTGAACTTTGAGGCTGTCGGATTGCTGAATAAGTCTATTGTTTCTTGATGTTGAAGCTGTTGAAAGACACGGCTAACTTGTTTCTCCTTGATAGGGTTGTGGGACAAGTTACATCACTAATAAGCCTCTGATTTATACATAATTATACTAAGTTTTATGTTCTTTTTATGCCATTATCTTATGTAACTTAGCTTGATTATGTTGTTTTAGATGTATTTTACTTCCCTATGCTTGATTTTTGTTTGCAAGAATATTTGGTTGAAAAATGCTCAAGATTTTCCAAAATTGTTCATCAGCACTGTTCATCTGGGGTACTGTTCATAGTCACTATTCTGGTATACTGTTCACCTTTTTCACTGTGCATCGAATTAAAGTTAAGGACTATAGATTGACCAATGGCGTTGACTAAGTTCGCTGACCGTGGGCCATGGCAAAGACTTTCTATTTTATTAAGATTTGATTATTTTTTAGAAATTACTTTGTTTTGTAATAGGTTTCTAATTTATTATTAGATCTAATGCTATTGTCCGGTGTCGGCTTGGTCACTTTAGAACGACAGATGGTGCTCTTTGTGCCATCCGGTGCTTACTCGTGCCATCTCTATGCCACACTAGTCGTGCACCTTGCCAACTTCTTCCCAAGCCTTCCAATGCTCTCCAACTTGATCTCCGAAGTCCCCAAGGACTTGTTCCTTGATGGTACACTCCTCATTGATGTCTTCTATCATCCACAAGTTGAATTCCTTCCTTGGTTGCTCTTCATTCTTTATTGGTTGCTCTTCATTCTTTAATGGTTGTTCTTTAAAGATTGTTGAGAAATCAAGCATCTCTTCTCTTCTTTGAACAAATGTGATCAATGCTTGCCTCAACTTGGATTCTCTAGATCTTGCAATTGGCTGGAAGGTATCATAGGTATTGGATCTCCATCAATTCGAGACACACAAAATCCATTTAGACACACAATATAACTTTCGAGACACACAAAATACATTTCCAGACACAAAATAACTTTCGAGACACAAAAAAAGTAATTTCAAGACGCACAAAAGCCATTTTGAGATTTACATAAATCTTTTCAGAACACAGATTTTTTGATTCTTAACCCACCATTTTCAACCTAAGTATTCAATCTTAGATATGCACAACACAATATAGTTTAATCCATGCCTTCAAACTCGAAGTTAAATAACACATGCATTTGGTAATTTGAGTGAAGACAACATTGTAAAATCATGCTTCAAAGCATTTCATTCTAACACATTTGACCCAAAATAAAAGTTCAAAACCCATCCGGAAATGTAGTGAGGACGAAGATGGAGGTGATGGCTTGAAGTGGAGCCTCGACCGACGACCTGATTGTCGCCGATATGCACACTTGTAATTTGAGCTTCGGTTAAGCGGAAGTGAGAAGAAGAAGCCTTCTCGGTGAAGAAGACGAAGCGATAGGGAAGGAAAAATCAATTAAGGTTTTGGTCTACACTAAGCATTTCGAATGGTGGCTATGTCACTGTTATTGCTATTTGTCAAATCAATTGAATCCATTACGATGCCTTTGGAAACTTCATGCACCACTGACATATTGCGTTAACTGCAGTGCCATGCCGTAGAAAAACTATACATCATTAAATGACTAGAAAATGATGATAAAATGAAAAATCCAAAAAAGTGAATGCAATGGATCACTTAGAAAATCTAGTCACTTTTAACAATATAATCGTTAAGTTGGACTGAAAGTTTCCTAGTAACAAAAAATAAATAAATAAATATATATATATTTATAGAGCTGGTTTTATTTTGTATTTAGAATTGATTTATTAGAGTTATTGTACAATTCAGTGATCAAACTTTAATCTCGTAGTTAATTTTGTGTGGAATTTGCCATTTAGTAGAATTACATGTTCTAGAATTAACATACAGTAGAAGTCCTCAATACCAGGTATATTTTACATAATATACATTTATCCTTAATATATTATTTACAATATAAAACGGAAAAAAAAAAAAAGGAAATCTAGGATTGCGATGTATTATTTACAATATAAAACAAAAAAAAATCTACGACTGCATTGACAAATTGCTCCATCGCAGCATGATTCAGGCCATCTCATCCCTAATGTGTTGTGCCATAGGGAGTATACAAGGCAAGCGGGGCATCTCCTTAATATGCCCCCTCATCAGCTGTGTCATTTAGTGGCAGATGTAAGAGCCACAGCTCTCCTTGTCTAGCCGAATAGGGATGGAGTGCTCTGCTGCGTTGGGGGGGTCAAGAAAAGCTGTAGTGAACCTCTGAGTTGGGGGCCATCCTGTCCTATCATAAAAGCCGGCTTGCTGTAGTAATCTTGGCAACATCGAATAGATCGGCTCCATCAAGTCCAATCAAGAGGCCTTCGCCTTGAGCAATGGTTTTGGATCATACAATGTGATCCTTCGAGACCTGGCCAGTAAAACCCGGAGTAACACCCAGTGCTCATGGTGGAAGTATAAATATTAAATCAATTAATATTAAATAAACAATAATTTAAACCAAGATTTTTGTAGAAAATGAAGTGAAATACCTCATCTGTCTCCCACCATGCATCTCTCCCATGTCATCATCTCCACCGACCCAGCTAGTGACAAAGGCATCGAACTTGTAGGTCCCCAGTTCCACTTGAGATGCCTTGGTCTGGTTCCACGCACCTTGGAGAATGCTCTATAATTTGAGTTAGTTAAAAATCGATGTTGTAACTTGAGTAAATTAAATAGAGGTCAACACTATTTTTAATTATGTATATAAAGGTATGTCTGAGGGAGTGCGAAGCGGGCTCGGCAGGGGTAAAGTGATGAGGTTTCCCTCGTCGCTCTCCAGAACCCCCTTATAAACTGTTCTACATGATCGTCCGCAATGAAGTCTGATATTCTTTTAGGTAACTACTTATTGAGAAGTCTTTTACTCCTATAAATAGGCCCTTTTGTCATAGTCTTAAATACAACACAACAACTCAAGATTGATCTTTTGAGGAATTCCGAAGACAAAGGGCAGATTTTCTCTTTCTCTTTTCTTATGTATGTTTCATTTTTATTAATCATGTCTTGTGAGTAGTGGTATTTTGTTAACAAGAACATGAAATAGGTTATTTTGTTATGCGGTTATGAGATTTTCTTTGTTTTCTATTAAAGATTTGATCTTTATTATTATGTATTTGTGCAATTATTGTTTTCATCTTATTGATTATGTCTATTAATTTAGACCGATCACCTAGATTAATTTGCATGATTATACTACTAAAGTTTAAATATTATCGCTAAGATTGATAAATCCACAGTTAGCAACTATTGTTTGAATTAGGTTTGGTTAACAACTTTATTTGACGATAGAGAATTGTATGAATCAAATTGCATGAATTAAAGCTACTTTATTTATGTGATTTGACGTTGGTGATGCCTTCATGCTTATGCAATTTAGTTGATTAAATTTATAGTTCACTACAACGTTCGTTTAATTGATTAAATTAGGGATTTTATTTCTCGCTATGTGAAGTAGATCTATTTAAAGGATAGGAATTAAGACAAATTCTAAAATCAACTGTTTAATTGTGTTATTTGATCAATGATTATCCCTATAGCAATTGACCTATGGATTGTTTCTTGTCAACAACTTTGTCATCTATATTCTCCTTTTTAATTTTGCTTCTTTGTTTGATTTTATTTTATAAACTCTTTCAACAATTCCCCCTTTTTGTTACTTATTAATTGGTTTCCTTTAAACTGAGATTCAATTCCTTGTGGGTTCGACCCAACTTGCCCTAACTGCATTAGTTTTGCTAGATAGGTTTAATTTGTTCGTGTTACAACGCACAAAATTTTGGCGCCATTGCCGGAGAGTTGTTGTTAAAGTTCAAATTTTTCCAATTAGTCTTATATTTTTTTTTCTTTCTTTTCCACAGATTAATGTTCACCATCTACTGTTCCGATTTACTGTTCATCCAATTTTCAAAAAATTTGCCCAGTTGATGCGTTTACGAAACGAAAAGGACTGTCCAGCTGAGATCACAGTCTTCAAAAATCTAATTGCAGAAATCTCAAGTGATTCAAGTTCATCGTCTTCAACGGCAGGAAACGACAATACAACTCAAGTTAATGGAAGAGGAATAATAGTTCTCGCAAAGAATATTATTCCCGTAGGTAACCATGTAGCGAATAGAGGTAATGGTGCAACTAAAGGTAACATTGATATGTGCACTATTAAGGAATTAACTGCACCTACATTTACTAATCATCCTTTGGCTATTGACTTTCCTGATTTTGATGAGAATTTTAAATTGCACACTGGTTTTCATCAACTATTACCTGTTTTTCGTGGGATGCCTGGAGATGATCCTCACAGACATCTCAAAGATTTTCATGTTATTTGTGCTACATTGAAACAAGGTGGAACCACAAAAGAGGTAATAAAGTTACGTGTTTTTCCATTTAGTCTACAAGATCTAGGTAGATATTGGTTATATGCATTACCCCCTAGATCTATCTCTGATTGGGAAACCATGACGTGAACTTTTCTTGAAAAGTATTTTCCACCTTCTAGAGTTTTATCTATTAAGAAAGATGTTGAAGGTTTTAGACAAGGTTTTAATGAAAAGTTTCATGAGTATTGGTTCAGGTTTAAAAAGTTGTTAACTACTTTGCCTGACAATCAGATATCAAAAGCCAATCTAATGCAACATTTTTACGAATGACTCAATGATATGGATAGGGTGATGATAGATGCAGCTAGCCAAGGATCACTCTTAGAAAAACATCCAATAGAGGCTCGACAATTGTTCGACAAACTTACATCTCTTGTTCGGGCATCAGTAATAAGGGACAACATTCTAAGAAGGATAGTGAAGTCAATTCTACGGATGCAAAACAGGATAAGATCACTGATTTATTTGAAAAGTTCTTAACTATGGACACTGGCACTCGTGCACAAGTAAAATCTTGCAATATTTGTTATAGTTAGAACATGTTACTGATCTTTGTCCTCTTAATGTAGAAGATGCTGGTGTTAATGCTGCAAGAAATTTCTCTGGCCCTCAAAGGAGGTACAATCCCTATTCAAATACTTACAATGAAGGCTGGAGAGATCATCCAAACTTCTGGTGGAATCAAGGAGGAAATTCAGTTCAAAACCAAAACCAACCTCAAAGAAATCCTCCCGATTTTAACCAAGTCAATCCCCAAGCTTTTCAAAATGATCCAAATCCTGCACAATCTGCCCCATCGAATTCTACTTTCGAAGAGATGATGAAAACCTTTACCACTAACACCATGGATTTCCAGAAAAGCACTCAAACTAGCATTCAAAGCCTTGAAAGACAAAAGGGACAACTTGCCTCCGAATTAAACCAACTCAAATCCCAAGGATCTAAGAGCCTACCTTTACAACTTATAAATCCTCTAGAGAATGCGAGTGCTCTGACTATAAGAACCGGTAAGGAATTATAAGACTTGCCATTAAAGCAAGTGCAATTGAAGAAGAAGAGCTAATCTTTACAGAGAAACCATCTCAGGATTCTTCTCCAAAGGAAGAAGAGAAAAAGGGAGAAACTCAACCCTTTAAGTTACTTCCTCCTTTTCCTTCACGTCTTGCAAGAAATAAGAAAGAGGAGATGGAAAAGGATATTCTTGAGACATTCTGCAAGGTGGAAGTCAACATCCCGCTCTTAGATGCAATCAAACAAATTCCAAGGTTTGCGAAATTCTTGAAGGAATTGTGCACAAACAAGAAAAGACTAAGACGGGATGAAAAGGTAAGTGTGGGGGAGAATGTTTCAGCAGTTCTTAAGAAGAAACTTCCCCAAACACATAAAGATCCAGGTATGTTTACTATTCTATGCACAATTGGTGATGTTTGTATAACAGGATGTATGCTAGATCTAGGAGCATCAATAATTGTCATGCCATTGTCTATCTATTCTTCTCTTAATCTTGGACCTTTAAAGGATACTAGAATAGTCATTCAACTTGCTGATAGATCTTTTGCATATCCTGAAGGAGTTATTGAAGCTGTTTTGGTCAAAGTAAATAGCTTAGCTTTTCCTGCAGATTTTATGTCCTAAAAACGGAAGAAGGTAATAATCTCTCTTCTACTCATTGTTTGATTCTTTTAGGAAGACCATTCTTGAAAACCGCAAAAACTAAGATAGATATATATGATGGAACTTTATCTATGGAATTTGATGGTGAGAAATCTCTTTCAACATCTTTGATTCCATGAAATACCATTCTGATGATTGCTTTTTACCTATGCTAGATATTGTAGATCCTTTTGTTGATGAGATGCATGAGCTATCTAATTATGAATTAATGCATGCCATTCTTCCTCACAGCATTGATAAAGAAAATATGGATGCATTATCTTTCAATATGGACCAAGACATAATTGACACTATGAAAAACTTGTCTGCATGTGTTATTTCTAATCTTAAGCTTGAATTGCTTATCTCTAAAGATAAGTTGAAACCCTCAATTGAATGTCTGATAATTCAATAAAATAACTAGTTTTATATAATTTTTAATGAATTATTTATTGATAATTCTAGTTATTTTAATGCCAATTTGTGGAATATTTTTACTCCCATATTTATTTCTTTGATTGCAGAAATTTTTATGAAAAAAGGATTGAAAAAGGGCAAAAGTGGAATTTAAAGAGAGAAGAGAATCCTAATTCAAGAAGAAGATTATTTGGAGACTTCTTGGAGGAATTAGAAGTCAAGAAGGAGAAGAATTGGCAGTGGCTTAAATCAGATTTTTGAAGAGAATTAGAAGACTCAAAGAGAAAGACTACTTCATATTCTTTTTAGGAAAATACTTCTTTTGTAATAGTTAGTTTAGTTTTAGTATCCTAGTTATCTATAAATAGGGGAGTCTTCAAGACAATATGATATCATCTCATATCATCTCACATTCTTATTTTCTACAAGCAAGATTTCTTGTAGGAAGCCATCTTAGAGTTCATCAAGGAAGATTGAGGATTGAAGGGTTTGCAATTAGTTCTTATTTCTTTCTACTCTTTTTATATTTAATCTTTTATCTTGCATTATTTTGAGATGATGATGAGTGGCTAGTTTATTTTGTTCTAGGATAACAATAGATTCTTAGTCAATTTATTTGAGTTAAATCTGATTTCTTCATATAGTGATTAAGCTTTATTGATTTATTATACTTTGTGTTAAGAAGATTGGCCATCTTTTTATTGGACAAACCTTTAGGAATTGACAGGGGTCTTTTGGTTTTTAGGTCTATGAACAAATAGCTCTTGTTAGAATTAATTTGTGATGAGTTAATTTTATTCGTAATTAG
>JAOXNR010000050.1:0-11633 GCA_028571225.1 Parsonsia alboflavescens | reverse complement strand
ATACGACAATCATGTGACGTATGATGGATTCATGCACTGTTATACTATCAACCGAGGGCCAAAGAAAGTGGTACTTCCGCCCATGCGAGAAGGAATGGTTGATAGTAAAAAGACGATTATCTGCCTCCCACAGAAGGAGTTCGAAGAAGAGGTAACTGAGTCCGAGCTTTGTTTTGTTTTAGTTGCGACTGACTTGTTGACATTGGACAGCAATGAGGCCGAGTTGGAGATTCCGAAAAAAGTTCAAGAGTTGTTGAATGAATTCGCGAATTTGTTGCCAGAAGAGTTACCGATTGGTTTACCTCAGTTGAGAGATATTCAACGTCAAATAGATCTAATGCCGGGATCAATGCTTCCGAACAAGGCACATTACCGAATGTCACCACAACAACATGAGGAGTTGAAGCGGCAAGTTACAAAGTTACTTGATAGAGGATTTATCCGGGAGAGCATCAGCCCCTGTGCAGTGCCTGCTTTGTTGGTACCAAAGAAGAATGGCATAGGGAGGATGTGCGTGGATAGCTGCGCCATCAATCGTATTACGATTAAGTATCTGTTTCCGATCCCACGACTCGATGACATGTTGGATCAGCTCAGTGGGGCAACTATCTTTTCGAAGATAGACTTTAAAAGTGGCTACCATCAACTCCAAATCAAGCCTGGAGATGAGTGGAAGACGGCTTTCAAGACGAAGGATGGGCTCTTCGAGTGGCTGGTCATGCCTTTCGGTCTCTCTAATGCACCCAGCACATTCATAAGGGTCATGAATCAGGTACTACATCCTTTCCTCAATGATTTTGTGGTAGTTTACTTTGATGAAAAGGGAGAAACACAACCTTTAAAGTACATCCCCCTTTTCCTTCACTTCTTCCAAGAAATAAGAAAGAGGAGATGGAAAAGGATATTCTTGAGACATTCTGCAAGGTGGAAATCAACATCCCGCTCTTAGATGCAATCAAGCAAATTCCAAGTTATGTGAAGTTCTTGAAGGAATTGTGCACAAACAAGTAAAGTCTAATAACGGATGAAAAGGTAAATGTGGGGGGAGAATGTTTCAACAGTTCTTAAAAAGAAACTCCCCCAAAAGTAGAAAGATCCAAGTATGATTACCATTCCATACATAATTGGCAATGTTTGTATAGAAGGATGCATGCTAGATCTAGGAGAATCAATAAATGTCATGTCATTGTCTGTCTACTCTTCCCTTAATCTTGGACTTTTAAAGGATACTAGAGTAGTCATTCAACTTTCTGATAGATCTTGTGCATATCCTGAAGGAGTTATTGAAGGTGTTTTGGTTAATGTTACTAACTTAGTTTTTTCCAGTAGATTTTTATGTAATAAAAACGGATGAAGGTAATAATTTCTCTTCTACTGATTCTCTGATTCTTTTAGGAAGACCATTCTTGAAAATTGCAAAAACTAAGATAGATATGCATGATGGAACTTTATCTATGGAATTTGATGGTGAGAAAATCTATTTCAATATCTTTGATGCCATGAAATACCATTCTGATGACTGCTCTGTGTCTATGCTTGATATTGTAGATCCTTTGGTTGATAAGTGCATGAGCTATTAATTTATGAATTAATGCATGCCATTCCTACTCATAACATTGGCAAAGAAAACATGGATGCATTATCTTTGAATGTGGACCAAGACATAATTGACACTGTGAATCAATTGTCTGCATATGCTATTTCTAATCTTAAGCTTGAACTGCCTATCTTTGAAGATAAGTTGAAACCTTGTATTGAATGTCCTGATTTACTTGAATTGAAGCCCTTGCCTTCTCATCTTAAATATGCTTATTTAGGTAAAGGGAACTCATTGCCTGTCATAATTGCTAGTAATTTGATTAATGATCAAGAAGGGAAATTGGTCAATGTTCTTAGGAATAATGTAACTGCAATTGGTTGGACATTGGTTGATATCAAGGGAATTAGTCCATCTACATGAATGCATCGTATTTTGTTCGAAGATGAGGCTAAACCTTGCACGGACTCACAGAGAAGGTTGAATCCACCTATGTTAGAGGTTGTTAAGAAAGAAGTAATAAAGCTTCTTGATGTAGGAATCATCTATCCTATAACTAATTCTCAATGGATAAGTCTTGTGCATGTAGTTCCTAAGAAATATGGAATAATTGTTATTGAGAATGATGATGGTGAAAAGGTACCAAATACAATGCAAAATGGATAGCATCGTTGTATTAATTATAGGAAATTGAATGCATCTACTAGGAAAGATCATTTTCCCCTTCCCTTTATTGATCAAATGTTAGAACGTCTACCAGGGAAATCTCATTACTGTTTTTTAGATGGTTTCTCGAGATATTTTCAGATTGCAATTACCCCCTGAGGATCATGTTCATTTGGAACTTTTGCATATAGAAAAATGCCTTTTCGATTGTGCAATGCACTTGCTACTTTTCAAAGATGCATGATGTCTATTTTCTCTGATTATGTCACTAATATCATTGAAGTTTTCATGGATGATTTTACCATTTATGGAGATACTTTTGATGCATGTTTAGAGAATTTAGAGCTTATTCTTAAAAGATGTGTTCAATCTAACCTTGTGTTGAATTTTGAAAAGTGTCACTTTATTGTGGAACAAGGCATTGTTCTAGGACATCTGATTTTAACAAAAGAACTTGAAGTTGACAGAGCAAAGTTAGATGCATCAAATCTCTTCTTTTTCCTTCTAATTTAAAAGAGGTTTTCTTGGTCATGCTGGTTTTTGTAAAAGGTTTATAAAGGGCTTTTCTAAAATTTCTCAACCTTTGTGTCTACTTCTCCAAAAAGATGTTCCTTTTGATTTTATTGATGCTTGCAAGAAAGCCATTTATGTTTTAAAGGAAAGTTTAATTTCTGCACCTCTTATTCAACCACCTAACTGGGATTTGTCGTTTGAGATAATGTATGATGCTAGTGAAAAGGTAGTTGGAGTTGTTTTAGGTCAAAGGAAGGACAAGGTTCCACAAGTGATTTACTATGCATCAAGGAGATTGGATGCTACTCAATGCAATTACAATACTATGGAGAAGGAGCTATTTGCTATTGTTTTTGCATTAGAAATGTTTCTTTCTTATTTGTTGGGCACTAAAGTGATAATTTTTTGATCATGCAGCTCTTACTTACCTCCACGAGAAGAAGGAATCTAAGTCTACGCTCCTATGTTGGATATTATTACTTCAAGAATTTAACATAGAGCTCAAAGATAAGAAAGGAGCTGAGAATTATATAGCTGATGATCTAAGTAGGCTAACCTACGAAGAGTTAGCATTTCTGATCTTTGAACTCTTTCCTGAAGATTATTTATATAAATTTCATGGTTTTCTTCCATTGGTATGCTGATATTGTAAACTATATTGTGACTAGGGATTTGCCATATGAACTTTCAAGAGCTCAAAAGGATAAGATTAGGAGTGATGTTAAATACTACTCATGGGCTGATCCCTACCTGTTTAAAATCTTTTCTGATAATGTCATTCATCGTTGTGTGCCTAATAATGAAATTGCATCTATTTTAGCATTTTGTCACACATATGAAGTAGGAGGTCATTTTGGTCCTAAAAGGTCTGCCCATAAAGTTTTGGAATGTAGATTCTATTGGCCTAATTTGAATAAAGATGCATTTTTGTATGCTAAAGCATGTAATGAATGCCAAAGAGTAGGAAACATATCTAGGAGAGATGCGACACCCATATCTAATGTTCTTACTTGTGAAATATTTGATTTGTGGGGAATTGATTTCATGGGACCTTTTTCGTCTTCTTTTGGTAATCTTTACATTTTACTTGAAGTTGACAATGTGTCTAAATGGGTAGAAAGCTA
Source organism: Parsonsia alboflavescens (assembly GCA_028571225.1). NCBI lineage: Eukaryota > Viridiplantae > Streptophyta > Magnoliopsida > Gentianales > Apocynaceae > Parsonsia > Parsonsia alboflavescens. The sequence goes on along the minus strand of JAOXNR010000050.1, from coordinate 7,793 downwards.
AAGCTACAAGGACTAATGATGCAAAAGTTGTTGTTGGTTTCATAAAAGATAATTTTTAACAGATTTGGCATCCCTAAGGCTATCATAAGTGATGGAGGAACTCACTTTTGTAATAGGGTTGTTGAAGCTTTATTTAAATGTTATCATGTTCAACATAGAGTTTCTACTGCATATCATCCACAAACTAATGGCCAAGCTGAAGTTTCTAATAGAGAAATTAAGTCCATTCTTGAAAAAGTTTTCAATCCTAACAGAAAAGATTGGAGTTTATGTTTAGATGATGCTCTATGGGCTTATAGGGCTGCATTCAAAACACCTATTAGCATGTCTCCTTATAGGTTAGTTTATGGTAAAGCTTGTCATCTTCTTGTGGAAATTAAACATACAGCATATTGGGCTATTAAGCAATGCAACTTTGATTTCTCTATTGCTTGTCATCATAGAAAATTGCAAATTCAAGAACTTGAAGAGATAAGAAATGATGCTTATGTTAATTCTTCAACTTTCAAAGAGAAAACAAAAATCTATCATGATAAATTTTTGTCTCATAAAGAGTTCTTTGTTGGTCAAAAGGTATTGCTTTATATGTCTCGTCTTAAGTTATTTCCTGGAAAATTGATGTCAAGGTGGATTGGTCCGTTTGTTGTCACTAACATTATAGCATATGGTGCAGTTGAGGTTCGTAGTCTTGAAACAGGTAAAGTGCTGAAGGTCAATGGACATAGTCTCAAACCATTCTATGAAGGTTTTGAACCTCATATAATGACTATAAGGGACCTTGAGATGCCAACATATGATGAACCTTGGCATAACGTCTAGTCAAACGACGTTAACCAAAGGGGCCTTTGGGAGGCACCCCAAGAATAAGATTTTAATATTGTTATTTCTTAATTTATTTCATTTAATAGTTATTTATTCATTTTACATGCTTGGGATGTAACCTCATTTGAAATTTTTTGGAAATAATCAAAACAGAAGAAAACGGAAGCTAAGCGCAGGATGCATCGGGCAGCACCATCCGGTGCCCAAGGCACACACCATATCCACCATCCGACGCCGGATAATGCATCGGACTCCCCACCTGATCAATACTTTTTGGAGTTCCAATTCCTAGGATACCTTCTAGACCAATTACCAGAGCTAGAGCATCCAAGTTGAGCAAGCATTGACCACATTTGTGCTAAGGAGAGAAGATATGCTTGATTTCTCAACAATCTTTGAAGAACAACCATTAAAGGATGAAGAGCAACCAAGGAAGGAATTCAACTTGTGGATGATAGAAGACATCAATGAGGAGTATAGAATTAACGAACAAGCCTTTGGGGACTTTGGGAATCAAGTTGGAAAGCCTTGGATGGCTTGGGAAGAAGTTGGCACGGTGCAAAATGAGTGTGGCACGGAGATGGCATGAGCAAGCACCGAATGGCACACACAGCACCATCCAGCGATCTACAGTAACCAAGCCGACGTTGGATAGCAGCACCGGATGGCTACTGGAATTTCCAGTAGCTATCCGACTCTACATCCGATGTCGGTCACTTCTCGATCAAGCGCTGGACAGCCTAGCCCCTACTCTTTTTGGAAGATTCCACTTGTTTTTAATGACTTTTCTTTATGTTTTAAGCTTGTTTAGATGGTTAAACAAGTCTCTAATCATTCTTAGGGTTGCTTAGTGTTGAGATTAAAAATAGTTCTCTATTTGTTATTTGCAAGACAACTTATTCTACAAACATTTTTCAAATAATTGAGAGAATCCTTTTGGATTAAACACCTCTTTTCTTGAGTGTTCATCTAACAACTTATCTAGGGTTCTTAGTGAAACTCTTGAGATCTTCAATGCTTGGTTAGAGTAATTGAGTTTAATTGAAGGGATTCAATCCATTAGATCATAATGGAAGACATTATGGTCAATAATTCTAGTTTGAACCTTTTGTATGAAGTCTTGGGTAGATCTCAAATTGGTGTGTGTATTTAATAGATTGATGAATGAAGTTTTCCTTTCAGATTTGGGATCACATCATGTTTTTGGTATCAGAGCTTAGGTTTTTCATCAAGAGGTTTGCTTATCTTTAATTGCTTTCCTGTTTAAGTGTAAGATCACGTTGTTTCTTTGAAATCCTATGATCTTATGTGTTTTCGTGTTTGATCTCTACATTAATCCTAGTGGTTCCTTCTTTTGATCTATTGTGAATTGTGGAATTGTGTCCAAGAGGAATGGTACTCCAAGATCAATTGGAGGATACTCTCAAAGAGGAAGAGGACTTTGGGGAGCAACAACAAGAAGAAGAGTACCAAGAACCAAGGAGAAGGGATGTTAACATGGGAACCATTAAGCTAAGTGGTAGATCATTCAAAGGAGGTCATGATCCAAAAGCTTATCTCACATGGGAAAGCAAAGTGGAGCATGCGTTTGATTGCTATGACTATCCGGAAGCAATGAAAGTGAAGCTAACCATTGTGGAATTTTCAGATTATGCACCTACTTGGTGGGAACAAGTGATGATCACCAAAAAAAGAGATCATGAACCACCAATAACATCATGGAACAAACTCAAGATAGTCATGAGGCGAAGATTTGTTGCATCCTACTACCATAGAGAACTCTACCAAAAGCTTCAAATTCTACATCAAGGATCCAAAGGAGTAGATGAGTACTACAAGGAGATGGAGGTAGCCATGATGAGGATCAATATTGAGGAGGATGAAGAAGCTACTATTGCAAGATTTCTTTGTGGCTTGAATAGAGAGATAGTGGACAAAGTGGAGATATGCCAATTCTACCTACTCCAAGATGTGGTGGACATAGCCATAAAGATTAAGAAACAATTGAAGTACAAGAGGAGTTCAAGTGGGAAGCCTTATAGCTCACATAACTATGGAAATTCATCAACTAAGCCCACAACTACTAGGCCTAAGAGAGAAGGAGTGGCTCCTAAATACCCACCAAGGGAGGAAGGATTCAAGCCTAAGCACCAAGAGAACAATGGGCCACAAGTAGACAAAGGGAAAGGACAATTAGCACCTTTCAAGGCTAGGGATGTTAAATGCCACAAGTGTCAAGGTTTGGGACACTAAGCCCACCAATGTCCTAACAAGAGAAACATCATCTTGAACAACAGAGACATGGTAGAATCGGCTAGTAAGGATGAAGAAGAAGGGCAATGAGATGAATTCAATCCTAATCAATTTGATTGTGAACAAATTTATATGATTAGGAGAGTACTTAGTACTCAAGCTACTGAAGAAGAGGACTTGCAAAGTTAGAATCTATTCCATTCAAGGTGCTTGATACAAGGACATTGGTGTAGTGTCATTGTGGATAGTGGAAGTTGTGTGAATGTTGCAAGTGCCTACTTGGTTGAGAAGATGAAGTTAACTTGCTTTGACCATCCAAAGCTATACAAGCTTCAATGGCTAAATGATAGTGGTGGAGTGAAGGTTGTCAAGCAAGTAAGGATATCATTTTCTATAGGGAAGTATCAAGATGAGGTGCTATGTGATGTGGTGCCTATGCAAGTTACACACTTGTTACTTGGAAGGCCATGGCAATATGGTAGGAAGGTGACCTATGATGGCCACAAGAACAAGCATACCTTGCAAATTGATGGAAGAAAAATACACTTAAGTCAATTGAAGCCTGATGAAGCTTATATGGACCAAAAGAAAATTCTTGAAAGGATGAAAGAATTCTATGAGGAGAAAGACAAGAGAGAAAATGAGAGGAAAGCAAGAGAGAATGAGAGGAGAAGAAACGAGAAAGAGGGAAGAAAGAACCAAAATGAGAGATAAAATGATAGTGAAAGCAAAGGAGTGAAGAAGAAAAGAGGAGTGGAAAGAAAATGAGTTTTTATGCAAAAGAAAGAGAGTTGAAGAGTGCATGTATGAACTTCAAGACATTGGTTTTACTTATGTATAAACATGCTTTGCATTCTACTTCTTTTGATGAGGACACAAACTCTTCTCTTCCTAGTGATGTTTGTTCTCTTTTGAAGGAATTTGAGGATATGTTTCCGGAAGAGCTCCCTCAAGCTTTGCCACCATTGAGAGGGATTGAACATCAAATAGTCTTGGTATAGAGAACACCATTACTAAACAAGGCTGCCTATAGAACCAATCCGGAGGAGACCAAGGAGCTACAAAAACAAGCGGAGGAGCTTCTTTCCAAAGGATATGTGAGGGAGAGCGTGAGCCCTTGTGCGGTACCCGTTCTTCTTGTGCCCAAGAAGGATTGAAGTTGGAGAATGTGTGTTGATTGTCGATCAATCAACAAAATCACTGTAAAGTATCCCTTTCCTATCCATAAATTAGATGATATGCTTGATAATTAAGTGGAAGTATATGTTTTTCTAAGATTGACTTGATAAGTGGCTATTACCAAATTCATATGAGAGAAGGGGATGAGTGGAAAACTGCTTTTAAGACCAAACATGGCTTGTGTGAATGGCTTGTTATGCCTTTTGGTCTCACAAATGCACCTAGCACTTTCATGAGGTTAATGAATCATGTTCTTAGAGATTGCATAGGTAAATTTGAGGTAGTTTACTTTGATGACATTTTGGTTTATAGTAGGAGTATACTTGAGAGTTGTCCTAAACACCCTTAGAAGTGAATTAGAAATGTTCATTTTGTTTGCCTCAAGTTACTTTTCTTGGATATATTGTGCCACCTAAGGCCATCCATGTTGATGAGGAAATGGTAAGGGCCATCAAACATTGGCCAACACCTAAGAGTGCATGTGAGGCAAGAAGTTTTCATGGTCTTGCATCATTCTATAGGAGGTTTGTGCACAATTTTAGTACCATTGCAACTCCCCTAATTGAAATTTTCAAGTCGAGGGTGAAGTTAGGTGGGAAAGTGAGCAAGAGGTTGCTTTTCAATTCCTTAAAACCAAACTTGCTAGTGCTCCTATCTTATCTTTACCCGATTTTTCAAAGGTGTTTGAAATTGGGTGTGATGCATCGGTGGTGGAAATTGGGGCTGTTTTGATGCAAGAAAAGAAACCCATTTGCCTACTTAAGTGAGAAACAACATGGAGATACTTTGAATTACTCTACATATGACAAAGAATTGTTTGCTTTGGTTAGGGCATTGGAGCATTGGCAACACTACTTATGGCCAAGGGAGTTTATCATTCATTCCGACCATGTGCCCCTCAAGTACTTGAAGCGACAATCAAAGCTGAACAAAAGACATGTAAAGTGGGTGGAGTTCATAGAGATGTTTCCCTACATCATTTAATACAAAAAAAGTAAAGAAAATGTTGTAGCGGATCCTCTATCAAGGAGGTACACCTTACTCACTACTCCTGATGCTAAGCTGCTTGGATTTGAGTTTATAAAAGAATTGTATGGAGAAGATGATGATTTCAAAAATGCTTTTGTTGCTTGTGGAAAGGGAGCTTATGATAAGCATTACTTACATGATGGCTTTCTATTTAGAGAAGATAAATTGTGTGTGCCTAAATGTTCTTTAAGGAGATTGCTTGTCGTTGAAAGTCATGGGGGTGGCCTAATGGGACCTTTTGGCATCTCCAAGACTCTAGATATTCTTAAGGAGCATTTTCATTGGCCTCACATGAAGAGAGATGTAATTAAAGTGTATGAAACATGCATTATTTGTAAGAAGGCTAAGTCTACTATTAAACCACATGGTCTCTACATGTCTTTACCTATTCCTCATGCACCTTGGGAACATATTTCTATGGATTTTGTGCTTCGTTTACCTAGGTGTAGGAGGGGTAAGGATTCAATTCTTGTGATCGTTGATAGATTTTCTAAAATGGCACACTTTATTGCTAGCTCAAAAGTTGATGATGCTCATAATGTTGGAAACTTGTTTTTCAAAGATATGGTTCAATTGCATGGAATTCCTAGAACTATTGTTATTGATAGGGATAAAAATTCTTGATTTATTTTTGGAAATTGCTTTGGCTGTTGTTGGGAACTAAATTATGTTTTTCTAGTATATGTCACCCTCAAATGGATGGCCAAACGGAGGTGGTAAATAGGACTTTTAGGAAAATTGTTAAGAGCCATAATAAAAAAGAATTTGAGGTCTTAGGACGAATGTTTACCTTTCATTGAATTTGTTTATAATAGATGTGTGCATTCTTCTACTCACTATTCTCCATTTGTATAGACTTAACCCATTGATACCTCTAGATTTGACTCCTTTGCCTTTGAAGTTTATAGCCTAGATGGAAAAAGGAAGGATAAAATGATCAAGAAGTTACGTGCCAAGGCAAGGGAGAACATCCAAATGCAAACCCAAAGATATGCCAATCAGCACAACAAAGGAAGGAAGGAAATGAAATTCAATGTCGGTGATTTGGTGTGGATTCACTTAAGGAAGGCGAGATTTCCTCACTTTAGAAAGACTAAATTTGACCCAAGAGGAGATGGACCATTTCAAGTTATAGAGAAAATCAATAATAATGCTTACGAAGTGAATCTCCAAGGTAAGCATAATTTGAGTTCAACTTTTAATGTTAGTGACCTTTCTCTTTTTGATATAGATGAAGCCAATTCGAGGACGAATAATTTCAAAGTGAGGGGGAATATTCTCAACAAGCAAAAGTTTTCCTCTCATATGAATCACCCTGAAGTGCATCTCAAACAAGATAAATTTAGAATCAACAATGAGTATACACAATAAACCACAAAGATATAAATGGTTTCCAAGAATGGCAACATTAAAGATCCACAATACTCAATCATCTATAACAAACTTTGACATTTCATTCATGTATTTCCCAAAGCCATTCTTAAACAAAACATTCAAGTATCCCAATTCCAAAGAATGTGATTCCAAGTAGTTCTCATGAATATCAAGTATCAACAATTCACTCATAGAATCCATAGGCATGAATATAGCATTTCCACCAAACAAAGAATAATCATGCTTAAAAACTTCATCATGTATGACTTGTCTTGACAAATTAAACACATAGTCACAAGTATATTCTTTCACAAGTGATTCCTTCACAAACTCAAAATCCATAAAAGCTGTCACAAAACTCAAAGAAGTATGAGACATGCTTTCTCTAAATAAGAAATCAACATGTTCAAGAAATTTCACTATAGCACCTTGCTTATGAGCATCATAAGCATGTCTAAACTCACACATAGTCAAAGAAAGTAATCTTTCATGTTCAAATTTCAACAAACTATCACCTAGTGTAGAGATTACAGTGTACCACTATAACATCTCACTTATCATCTTCTTGTCCTTGTCGCCTTTCAACTTGTTCAGGTCTTCAAAAACTTGAAATTTTGACACAAGAACACTAGAAAAACAGTGGTCAATGTTTGAAATGGATATTGAAATCTCCTTGTTCATCTTGAAGATCAAATCACTCTCTTTTTCTTTCTCTTCCTCACGAGATTCTTGATTTTCTGCACTCAATTCTTTTTCAGTCACAATGTCATTTATCATCTCAAGTTCTCTCTCGAATTCCTTTTCAATCTCATGCTCTCATTTTTTTATTCTTTCTTGTTCTTTTTCTCTCTCATTTCTGACCAAATTTTGCATAATTTGTCCAGATTTTTCAGCTTTCTCACCACTCTTCTTTTCAGTTTCTTTTCTGTCCAGATTTTTCAATCCTTTCCCTCTCAGTTCTTTCCCTCTCACTCTCTGTCGGTTTTCCTTCATTTATGTTAAGCTTTTCTTTTTCTTCATAAAATTCTTTCATTCTCTCAAGAATTTCATAAACCCATATATGCTTCATGAGGTTTTAAAGGGTTCAAATGTATCTTCCTACCTTCAAATTCCAGCATATGCTTGTTCTTGTAACC